>JALRMF010000156.1:0-105751 GCA_026120015.1 Dendrostoma leiphaemia | reverse complement strand
GGAAGAGAAGGGTGGGAAGGGTGGTCTACGTACGAAAGAAAGAAGGGTGGGAAGAGAAGGGTGGGAAGGGTGGTCTACGTACGAAAGAAAGAAGGGTGGGAAGAGAAGGGTGGGAAGGGTGGTCTACGTAAAGAAAGAAGGGTGGTCTACGAAAGAAGCTGGAGGGTAGGCTACGAAAGAAGCTGGAGAGTAAGCTACGAAAGAGTAGAGGGGTCACGAAAACATTTAAATTTGGCAAATTACAGAATTAAACACGGGACCTTGGGATTTATTTGATTTATGGGATTGAAATGCTACATCTTACCGCTATACTACAGAATTACCTAGCTGAATTGGTATAGGAGTTCTTTCCCAAACTATATTGACACATTAAAGCTATTACAACTAAAGTACGTACCTTTTGATACGTACCCTAGCGCCAAGCCGCTAAAAGCCGTCAACCAATAGCAATATTAATACACCACTTCTAACCAGCCAATGGCAATACCAGATGTAAACCGGGGTCATAGGCTGTAAAGAAGAAGCACGCTTTACGGCTCGCGGCGCTCGCCTCTAAGCGTTGCTTCTTAATAAGTCATCGCAAATTTGGCTACACAAGTACTTTATGTAAGCCACGTACGTTACCAATGCGGTGCAGTCATCTTCACAATGAGTCCTTCCAAGCTCCAAAAGGCCGAATTTATGGTTTCTTTCAATTCCTTTCCACCTCTTACACAGAACTCTTTTCCATTTTCGAGATTCTAGAGCACACATTTCTGCGTCATCTTTGGAATCCCGTCAATGTCACAAGATTTTTCCCTGTGGACTCCTGCTTCTCGGTTAGCCAGACACATTCCTAGATATCCAATGGTCAACCAATTCTATTTTCAAATTCAGCGCGAAATTTGAAGTTCACAATGAGCGAGATTGTACTATGTTGACTGTAGGTTCATAGCTGGAAGGAAGGACCGGGCCTACGTTTGTTCGGCTGGAGGACCGGTCCGCCGCGGACCGGCGCTAGCCGGCTACGGCTAGTGCGGAACAAAGGGGGACATAAGCCACCTTTCGTGGCCTCGTTCCCCAACGTAAATAGCCTCTCTTTTTTCCAACAACCACTAACTATAAATCAACTGCATAACTAACAAGTGCACGATTTACTAAGTAAAACTTTACCAATACTAATCAGTGGTTAAATTGGTTAACCACAGACGGCAAGGTAAAAGAAACAGTTTATCTTTAAAGCAGTTTGCTAACGGTATGCACGTTAAGATTTCATAAGAAGAGGTATTGTGCTAATCCTTATAATCAGCTTTTGTTTGTATATTATGCTTGCTAGGCATTCTTAACGCAGAATAATATTGCAAACAACTTTATAACCCCTTTAACGACTGTACCTGGCAATATATGTGTTACTACCTTCGTTATGCTTTGAGAATTGGTTTTTTCTGCAATAATAATAACTTTCCTAAATCTTATAATCTTTCTTTATCGCATAGTTAAAACGCGTTTGCTAAAACTTAAAAGATTATACTTTGTTACCCTAGCAACTACCCTGCTATTTACCTTACCATTTACTTATTTATATAAAAAACCTCTCTAAAAGCAAATAAAACACATAGGCTAAGTTTCCTTAGCGTTGCTTTCTTTTGCGTGGTTTTATTTTATACTTTTTAGTAATAGTTTACTAATATATTAAACCCCTTTTTAACTAACTAACAACCTTTTTTACCTCTTTATATAATTATTAATAATGGCAAATAATAAAAGGTTTACCTAAGGGTCAATCTCTGCCCCCAGCGACTTTACACACAAAGACCTTATAAAAGAAAGCTGAGTTAATAAGACTAATTAGTTCATTATTAACCTAACCCTTTAGTTTGCCCCCTTTATAGTAGACTTAACTAACGCATACCTAATAACCCTAGTTACAAAAGCAATATGCAATTATACTATTAAAAAGCTCTATAATAATAACCTCCTTTATACCTTTTAAGAGGAATTTAATAAATAAACTAAAGAGATATTCAATATAATTAACCAAAGTTTTTATTGCAAGTTAAAGAAACTTTTTTGCAAATAAGGAGTTTATACTAGAAAGAAAAAGAGTAAAATAAAATAATAGTTTATAGCCCTTTTTGCGATGGAAAACCTACCCTTTTAGGATAAAAAGGAGCTTGAGGCGACTACCTTTGAGCCCGGCACCCGCTTGCTATCGCAATCATTTAAGGCAGCAAAAGCCCCTTTAACAAAGTCTGTTAAAGAGGCAACAAGATCACAATAACAACCTCCTCCTCTACTAAACTAACTTTCCCCTTCTCCCCTTTAATTAGATTAACCTACTCCTTAGACTTATAACCACCTTCTTTAACTATAATAACCTCCCTATCCTAACTAAGCAACTATATTATTACCTATATAAGAGAAAAAGAATATTAAAGAATATAATAAACCAGCATATTAACGTAGATCTTTTAACCCGCTTAAAAAACCTATTTATACACGTATACAATAAGATTGATTATACCCAGCAATAAACATACCCCTACCTTAAACCCCTCCCCTAAAGTATAACCTATATAAGACTTTTCCCCCTTGTCCTACTAAAAACAACCTAATTAACCCTAACTTATCTTTTCTATTTATAAAAATATAAGATTGCAAGAAAGCATATATAGGTAAACTATATAATCTGTTAGATAACAAGGTATAGATTTTCTTTAGCATCTGCTAGCACATAAGCATTGCCGCTGAGTAATTCCACGCTGTGTTTTCTTATACCCTTATAAGACAGGCTAAGACCTACTATATTTACTATATTAAGTGGCAAGATAGCTTTGCAATAGCGTATTAAAAGATCAAAAAACACTTTGATACAAAGGTAAACTATTACTACTACTACACTAACTAAACCTTTATAATATTTACTAAGATAAGGCTACAGCTACCTAAAAAAAGCCTTTACAAAGTGCTCTAAGCTCTGCTTAACAAGCTGCAGCTATGCTAATGCACCCTTAGCCCTAATTTCAAAAGTAAAAGAGCCCTAAGAACCATAGTAATCCAAGCATGCCATAGGGTACACAAACTTAAGCACGCTCTTTTTAAGCTAGCAGAAAAGTATAAGAAATTATTTTTAAACCTGTGTTCGTCGGTCAAAACCCACCTTAATTGTCTTTCTCTCTACTAAATAATTACCAACAAACTAGACAAAAAACCTTACGACTAATACTATTTAAACTGCCGTTATAATAATAACCGCGGCCAAAGCTCCTTTTGTAGTAAAGGAGACTTTCGTCTGCGTAGTGGCTACCGCGGCAGCGGCTGTGGCAACGGCCGCAATTTTGGTAACTACAACTACGGCGACTGCGATTAAGGTAATTATTATAGCAATTAAAAAAAAAAGTATTACGTTTATAGCAAAGAAGGTTGCTGGTTAACCAAACACTTGAATGACGAACGCCGCTAGGCAAGAGATTAGTACATTGCCTAGTATAAGTTTATAAGCACGTTAGCAGATAAGTTCACAGTCTTTTTAGCAGACTACAAAAAATACAACTTTGACTAATAATAGCTATAAGGTAACAATAATTATAAAAACTTTAATAAAAATGATAAAGACAGCGCTGCCGTTACCTAATACCTTACAAACCAAATATTTCTATACTATATAATAAGTGACAATGCCTTTAGCTTCTCTAAAGCAAATACTTTAGCCACGCAGTTCCTTATTAAAGACCGCTATTCCAAACTCTATTTTTAAGGCGTTCTTTTTGATATAAATGCTGCAAAAGTATTAACTGCTGGCAAAGAGCAGTATATAGCTCTCTAACATAAAGACTTATTCCTTTAAATTAATAAGGCGGCCGCTAGCCAAGCCTCTATTAAATTTGGTAAAAGATTAACAATAACATTAATTAGCACTATCTCTCTCTATACATTTATCAAAAGGATTACTTTCCACGTTCTTAAAACCTTTATATCTTTTCTTCTCTGCCTTGCTAATATAAACTATTTAGGAATATATTTCAATAATACTATAAACGAGTTAATTAAGGGCAACAAGGCTTTTTTAATAGTTTGCAAGTAGGGCTATTTATAGTTTTTTTTAAGCAAAATAGAATAGGCAAAAGCCTTTTTCTCCAAAGCTGAGTTATAACGGCTTTATTGTCATTTTAGCTACCTAGCAACGAATTAGCTATATTAAATGCTAACAAAGGCAGGGCACAACAACGTTAACAAAAAGGCATTGCAATTAATTAAAAAGTTTTGCTACCATTGCTAGATAAACGGCTCGGCGCCACAATAATTTAAGTTTACGTTATATAACAACCACAATTTCAATTATGAGATTCTAGTTAACGTAATATATTTGAACGGCCGTCCCGTTTTTTATATCATTAATGCCTCTACGGCCTTTTAAGGCGCACGTTTCCTTTCGTCCATATTAGCTAAAATTACATAGGAAGCCCTACGCCAACTTTAGATTAATATTTACTAAGGCTCGCTAAACATTATCATATATAACGCTAGCACAAACTTTGCCTTAACAAAGTTTAGAAACAAGGCTAGGCTAATAGGGGTTATGTGCAAATAGGTGCTTGTAAAGGCACACTAATCGATAGGTAAACTAGAGAGATATTATAGCCTTTTTCGCTAAGCATTTAAAATTTTATACACTAAATTAGCTAGCACTATATCTGACAATACTATCTTGCAAATGGCCGTTAAAGCCGTCAATGATACAGCAGAACCTAATAGCTTAATGCCTACACTTTTAATCTTTAGCGCCTACCCCTAAATCACAATAAACTTCCCTTTATTGCTTTTAACCCTTAAGCGGGCAGAGGCTATTTAAAAGGCTATAAAAGCTCTTTGCAAAATATTGGCTAAGCACTAAGTAAGTAATGCCCTTAATACCAAAAATAGTCCTATAATAAACGCAATACTATCCCTTTCCTTAAGAAGCAAAGTATATATATGGCGAGAGAAGGAAGGGTGGCAAGGCCCCTATAAAATTGCGGCCATCGACGATTATAACGTTACTTTAAACATAGTCAATAAACCTGTCGTTTTCTAATCTACCCTTCTTTAACCATACTATTAAAACTACACAAACCCTAACCTTCCTCCCTTCCCTTAGAACAAGGACGATAAAGCTGTCAACGACAATACTAAGGCTGCTACCAATAAAAAAACGGCGCTTATGCTGCCCTAGCTATATAAGCAAAAACGGCTACTAAGCTTTAAAAATAAACTAAAAAAGAAGATTGCCGCTTATATTACTATTATTGCCTATATTACAAAAAAGAAGAAAGGTAACTATAAACTAGCTGTTAAGCTATAGAATAATAGCGTTATTACAGCGCTAGGACCTCTATTTAAAAAGTTTAATATATATAAAATAAAAGACTTTATTAGCCAAAGCATCTTTAGCTTTAAGCAATATAATAAGGCTAAGCACAGCGGCCACTATATATTTAAATCCTATATTGTTTAGAAAGTTAAAAGCAAAACCTTTAAGCTCTATAAAAAGTCTCGCTTTATTATCCAAGGCTATAATAATACAGCTAAAAAAGCCATTTTTATGCAATTACCTACAATTTAGCGTGTAAGCCAGCGTTTGCTTTTTACCCTAACACCTTTATTTCTAGGTTAAAAAATAACGCTCTTACTTTATAATATTATATAAGCTTATCTACAGTTATAGACGAAATTATTTTATATTATTTTAGCTACTATTTTGATTAAACTAAAATATAAATATTTTGCTAAAATGATTATTTAAGTAATTAAACCGCTATATAACATTGCTAAAGTAAGAGTATACTAGTTTATAATATACTAAAGCCACTATTAAGAAAAGCTAAGCATAAAAATATTAACCTACGACTTGTATCTTTTAATTATGGAGGGGCTATTATCATTGTTTAGTTTAGTAAATATATAGATAAATAATACTTTAATCTTAGCAATAATTTCTTTTGCGGCTGCTAAAGATAAAGAGCTAAAAAAGGCTGAGTTTTAAGCAAAATCTAAGACACTGCTAATAGCGAAGATACTCTTTAAGTTTAATAGCGCTAAATTATTACTTAATAACAATAATTTTCTTTTGTAATAAAAGGGTTAAAATATAAAGATTATCATTGTTAACGCTAAGTTTTTAGACTGCGCTCAACGCTACTTAGAATAAAAAGCCTAAGGTGCCTATATTGCCTTAATCTATTAGCTAAAGGCGGCATTTAACCTTTCTGCTGCTGCCTAAACTTTAGACCCTGGTAAAGCCAAGTATGCTATGCTAAATAAGCGTTTTGCTTGGCAAGTAAGCAACCTTTAACGAGGCCTATGATATATACCCTTTAATCTTTTGATCGCTAAATTCTTTATATTTGCAAATAGCTTGTTTATAAATAATAAAGATTTAAGCTTTTAAATTAGATTTATATTTATTCTCGCAAATAAGATTGTCTATATAGATAACTAATTTATAATTTAAGGCAATCTTATTTATTAGAGCTTTATTAAGTATAAGAGAGTTACTTAGAGCATTTTGGCGTTAGAGATCTATGGCATAGTTAATAGTTTTAACATTAGACTAGCAATTGCAATAATAGTCTAACTAATTATAGACTAACTTAGTTTTCTACTTATTTCCCTTATTATATATATAGATTTATACTTATTATATAAATGCCTTGTTAAGCTTGGTATAATAAAAGAGAAGTGTCTAATAATTAATATAATAGCATTTTGTTAATTATATAAACGGCGAGAGATTTTAGAAATCAAATAAATTAATGGAGATAATAACCCAGCTAACGCTATAACTAAGGCGTTGCCCAATCAAGCTTTAGAACGGCTCATTAATAACAACTAACTAGCCATATAAATGAAAGGATTTGTAAAGAGAGCTATGGACTAAAGTGATAAAAGGAGGAAAGAGAGAGAGGATAGGAAGGAGAAGCATATACGTATACGGCTAACTTCGTTAGGCAAGCAATTACCTTTTTAAACATTTTTATATAATAGTAGGAGAAAGTGTACGATTATATGGCTAGTGAAAAAGAAAAACTGCCAGTGTAGGTTTATAGCTGAAAGGAAGGACCGGGCCTACGTTTGTCTGGCTAGAGGACCGGTCCGCCGCAGACCGGCGCTAGCCGGCTACGGCTAATGCAGAACGAAGGGGGACATAAGCCACCTTCCGTGGCCTCGTCCCCCGACGTAAATAGCCTCCCTTTCTTCCAACAACCACCAACTACAAATTAACTGCATAACCAATAAGTGCACGATTCACTAAGTGAGACTCTACCAACATTGACTCTTGAAAATCAATTATGTGTATGCGACATTGCTGTGTTTATGAAAAGGTGGTCCAAGGTGAGACCGCGTGAGGACAACATTGAATAATTTTATGCCTGCTCAGCTACCGAGTTGTGAGCATGTCGAGACAAAGTCCCATTTCTCATTTTCTGCTCCCGTTGCGGGATCCCCAATTCCGGCCCGGGCCCGGTGCCAAAGTCTCCGTGCCAGTAGGGGCTCACTTCGACGCGCCGAGACGTCCTTGAATGTAGGTGAAAGTGATTATGACTTTGGACAGGCACTTTTGCGAATCAGATGTCAGCCTACTGGTTGAAAATTAATCTTTTTCCGAATTCCCCAGCTCGACGAAAACCAATCCCAGAGGAAGAGTGCCAGTAGCGCTGAAATCCAAGCCGCAAAATTCCTGCCCCCTGCCTACTGTAAAGTAGCATGTCTTGGACCGGCAAATTTCGACTTCGCTTCGTGACACGGGACGGCTTTTACCCAAGCTGCTACCAACTTGAGCGACCTCAACCCCCGACCATTAGATGTTCGAAATCCGCTCCGCAGGCGTCAAGGGCCTCGGAGTCTTCGCGAAGCAGCTCATCCCACGCGGGACCCGCATCTTCTCCGAACGAGCGCTGCTGAACATCACACACGCCGGCGATGGCGCGGGGGCAGGCGCCGTGCTGCTGGGCTTGGGCCTGCTGAGCCTTGCCCAGAGGAGGGCGCTCCTGGGCCTCTCCGGCGGTGCGCCCAGCCGCGACGTGGCCGTGTTGAGGTGGGGACAGGTGGCCTGGTACCGAACACTCGAGGCGCTTGGTGCCGTGGGGGCGCGATTCGGTGCGAACACTCGGCTGCCGCCTGGGGATCACGCCGAGGAGCACCACTCCCAGCTTCCAGGATCGGTGGGCACAGCGCTGAGGATCGGTGAGCACGTCAGGCTTCTCGCCATCTTCCGCAGCAACGCGTTCCACATTGGCTTGGACCGACAAGCTGTGTTCCCGCACATATCGAGGATCAATCACTCGTGCGTACCGAATGCGCAGGGCAACTTTCACGAGGGGCTCGCAAAACTCAACGTCCACGCTACCAGGGACATTCCTGACGGCGAAGAGGTCACGATCGACTATCTGAAAGAAAACGGCGTCTCGCTGAGAAAACAGAGACAGGGGAGGTTGCTGGATGGCTATGGATTCGAGTGTGATTGCCCTGCCTGTGATGCTACAATGAAGAGTGGACAGGAAGGGGAAGACCGAAGAATGGAGGTGCTGTCAAAGTTGGCAAAGTACGCCGAGGAGGCAGCAGTCAATACGTCAACGCAGCAAGACACGGGGAGCGAGCTGGCAATGATGATGGTGATGGTGAAGCTTTTTGAGAGCGAAGGCCTCACCGGAAGGGCCCTTTCATCCTAGTGAGTTTTGTGACATCTGTCGAGCGCATGCACTGGTTCACTGATGAATACGTGTGTCATAGCTACCTCGAAGCGTCGAAACTATGCACCAAGCTTGGAAGAACAGCCGAAGCCATGGTATGCGCCGAGAAGGCGCTTCGAATCGACGAGGACTGTCTTGGAAGAGACCATGAACTGTATCAGGAGAGCTTGGACGTTGTTAGATCCATAGAGCAAACCCTACATCGCGAAAAGACTAGATGATATTGGACGGGATAAATATATATACCTAGATATAACTAGATATAGGTATACATCTTTGGGGAGAGAGAGATGTGAGTTGCGCCGTGGCCTCGGCCGAGCCACAGCAGCATCCAGTCGAGTATGCCTTCTTGTGATGTTGTTCTGACCAGGCTTTCAGGCCCACGTTGGGCTTATATAGATATCCTCATATAAACCACACCATGTGGTGCTTAATTTGCGACAAACCTGGTTACGATTGTGCTGCTGACTGGAGTTGTGTGGTCCGGAGGCACATGGCGCCTGTGCGACTGCGACCCCGGCGATGGCGCGAGCGATAAGCGGGGAGGTCGGAATAAAATGTTCTTACTTAGACGGCCCCTCTACCCTCCGTCTCGACCGCCTCCGCCCCGAGGATACGGAGCACCACGGCGGTTCCCACAACTACTTTCGGTACGTGAATCGTCAGACCAGACGCGTTGATTGACCCGTTGCTGCATCCACGGCTTTGAATTGTCATTGGAGTGCTGCAGGTGACCCTAGTTGAGTTCCCAGCAAGGATCGCGGCCCGCAGACATGCCACTCTCGCGCCTCAAGACGGCGATATGGGGCCCGCCCTCCGTCGAGCGGTCCCTCCTCATCAAGCTCGACAGCACCGTGCTCATCTACTTCTCGCTGATCTGGTTCCTCTTCGGCATCAACCGCGCCAGCTACAGCACGGCCTATATCAGCGGCATGAAGGAAGACCTGGGCTTCCAGGGCAAAGATTACAACTACATGACCACAATCTACCTCGTGTGCTACGCCGTCATGCAGATGCCCTCGACATCCGCGTTGACAGTCGTCCGTCCAAAGTACGTGTTCGTGCTGGCGAATACGGTCTGGAGCGTCTTGACGCTTGTCACGTTCCGCGTGGAGAGAGTGTGGCAGGTATTTGTACTGAATGGGTTCGAGGGGGCATTCTCGGCGATTGCTTAGTATGTTGCCCCGTTATATTATCTACCTGTTTCAGAGACTGATGATCCTTCGCAGCGTGGGAGCGCATTTCATCTATGGCTCTTGGTATACGCAGGCCGAGCTGGGGAAACGCGCTGCGGTCTTCTGTGGTTTCGGCAACCTGGGGAACATGGCAGGCGGATGGATTCAAGCTGCTCTTCTGGGTTCTCTGAGTGATAAAGGGGGTCTGCCTCCGTGGAGATGGATGTTTATAGTTGTGTCTGTGATGACCATACCATTTGCGCTCTTTGGTAAGTCTCTTTTCGCCCACCTGCTGATGTGTGTGTATATTAATGCTGGACATCTACGAAGGTTGGTTTGCCATACCCGACCTCCCGCATCATAGAGCGGCGCAATTCTTGAATGACGAGGAGAAAGACTATGCCATACGAAGGCTAGGCGAGTCCCGCAGGCACAGTTGGGATCTCAGTGTGTTCCGCCGGGTGCTTCTCAGTTGGCAATTCTGGCTGCTCCCAACGGTCTTCATGCGTAAGTGTTGTGCAGAGCCCCAGAACACAGTGGTTTACAGTCAGCTGATGTTAGCCTCGCGCAGTCTACTCACTCTGCGTGCAATCACTCAGCAACAACGTGATGCAACTCTGGATGGCCTCGCGCGGCTACACCGTCATCCAGCAAAACAACTACCCCACCGGCGTCTACGCCGTCGGCATCGTCGCCACCTTCCTTTACACTGCCATCTCAGACCGCATCCGCTCGCGGTGGGAATGTTCGCTAGCCGTCGGCCTGACCTTTGTCCTCGGCAGCGCGATCCTCGTTGCGCACCCAGCCCGAGACGCCGGTTTCTTCTTCGCCTTCTACCTGCTGGGCTCAACGTACGCGCCCCAGGCGTTGTGGTACAGCTGGATGGCGGATCTCACGGCGCAGGATGTGCAGCTGCGGGCGATCACGACGGGATTCATGAACTCATTTGACTTTGCGTTTGTGAGCTGGTGGCCGTAAGCACCCCTTTCTTACTGTCACGGATCCCAAAGTTACTTTGTGCTCCGTTCCCGCAAGCTAATAGTCACCAGGATTGTGTTTTACCCCGTCACAGATGCGCCTGGGTTTGAAAAGGGCTATGTTGCGAGTCTGGTGACGGGGGCGCTCACCGTGCCGTGCATCTTGACGATTGCTTGGTTGGAGAAGAGAGGGAGGGCTAAGGGGGAGATTGGAAGGGTCTTCGAGGAAGACCAGACGGAGCCCGGAACGCCACATGACGAGCGGAGGGTGCTATCGAGTGGAACGAAGGATGACGATGATGAGGCAAACTTGACATCTGCGCCCTGATACCTATCTCTTCTAGAACTAGACCTCGGGATAGATCAGAACTCCGTGTGAACGGAGATAAAGTTGGCTATAGAAGCCTACGTATGTGCTCCATAGGTCACAGTTGTCTCGTGGTCTACCAAAATCCCACCGTTGCAGCCCCTGCGTGAACCTCCGTTATCGTCAGTCGCGGCAATATTGATGTTGCGCACCCATCCAGACTTGTCCTTCCTGCTCTCGTAAATGTAGTCAGACTCTTCCCGCCATGGGGCTACCAGATCCTCAGACCCTGCCGGTGCCGCCTGGACTGGCTTCCCCGTGTGTGTCCACAGCGCCACTTCATCGTTGCCCAGACTCAGCGCCGACCCGTATCGACCACTTTTGCCCGCGAGCTCGAAAGCCTCAGCCGCTGGACCGTCGCGGCGGCGTCTGTTCCTCTCGATCGTGGTGGAGAACGGGCCGTAGAACTTGGAGCTCGCCTTCCCGCTTCTGGATGACTGGCTGCGCGAGGTGAATCCCAGGATCGGTATATACCGGACGAAGAATGGCTTCAACGTGGGAGCACAGGCGGTCACGATGCCGGCGTTCGTTTCGATACTGCCCCAGACGTTCTGCCCCGCATCATTCCTGCGAGCAACCCAGATGTTCAGTATTCGATACTGCTCAAGAGCGGGCGAGCATACGAGATGATCCTTACCACGTGTAGTCGATATCCGTCAAGAGTTCTGGTAGGATGGTGGTCCGGTAGATCGCAGAGGCGATGACAAACGCCCCGGTTGCGAAAACCAACACGACCGACATTTTCTGTCTGCGAGGCATCTGCAGAGGAGCCACGATGCGGATGGGTATGATCAGGATCGCGGTATCTATCACAATGTTCGCAATACTAAGTGTCATCCTACAACGTATTTCATTCCGTCAGTGACATATGCCCCCCACAGCCGTATGACGGGCTGTGAAAACCTTGGACTCACATGGGACCCATTTGACTAGTACAGTGACCATCTTTGGCGGGAAACCAAGCCTTGTCGGGTGGGTCGCAGAGCAGGAAGATGACAATGTTGTAGATCACCGTGTAGGCTACCGTTATCGCGATGAGCACGTAGACCGATATTCGAAAATTTCGCTCCGGTGACAGTCTGAGATAGAAAACCAGAATGGAAAGTTTCGCACAAGACACCGAAAAGGAGTAGGAGATTGTGACTCCCATAAGAGACTGTATGAACGGCCAGATATCGTCAGCGAGAGATTTCTTTGAATGTACGACTCCTACGCAGATGCCAATATCTGCCTAGATCCTGAGGAAACTACTCACAACAAGCATCCAAGGAGAATAGTTGTCATAAAGAACATCCCACATGTGCGTTCCTGCCCCGAGTGATACCACTGTATGACCAGACAACATTAGCAATAATGCTCTACGACGAGACTCCAGTATTCACGGGCCGTGCGAGCAGCACAGGACACTAACATCGAATGGACAAGCCCATGAAAGATATGGATGCGCATAGGGAGACGACAACAAGAACTGATCCAATGTTAGCAACTATATCCCATACTGTAAAGACCATCAATATGGTTTACTGTCGTCAGGCCCAGGTCGTTTCCGTAACGTCCAGATCTTCGTAAAGAGGCGAAGTGCAACGGCGACGATTGCAATTATTGTGCACCCTATGGCTGCTCTTGTCTGAAGCCCAGAACATGATTAGCACAATACTACGGCAATACGAAGGTGCCCTCGTCGGCCACGTGTGCCACTTACAATCTGATGCCCGAGTGTCTCGCCGGTCCCCCTCTCCTCTCCCGCAGGGGGTTCCATCACAAATACGGCCGAAGGCATAATGGAAGCAAACACCGGCTTGAAGATGAATTCGGCTAACTGCGCGGCAAAGAAGAGATCCGACAGACTGGGCGCTACTCTTCAATGGCAATATCTGGTCTGGCGTTCCGAGTGGCACGGAGGGTCAAATACGTTGGACCAGAGCGGAGGATCTCGGGCCAAATCCTTTAATTAACCTACATCCAGGGCAACAATCACTCAAGCTCTGAATATGACTGTATCAGCTGGCAAAAATCCCTGAGATTCCCCGTCCCTGCGCATACATACTCTGGTAACACTGCTTGCTGATTTGCGCTGAGGCCTGACGTTGTCGCCTGCAGACTGCAGACTGCAGGACAAGGGCACAAGCCCCGGAGCCTTAACCGATGTTGTATTACTTAAGTAAGCGTTCCCTCAGAGAGAATGATTTTCAGTAGGATGTCTGAACCGCTGATCATGCCGCTGCTACATGCGGCTGGGCCCCCACGGGTTCTCAATGGGCAGCCTGGCTGCCTGGTACGCCGGGCTGATGGCCCGGGGGCACGCAGGGTTCATTGGAAGGGAGTGGATACTCGGCCATGCCTCCGAGCTGGAGTCTTCACGCCGCATGGAGGCCCATAACAAATAGCACTCCATGTGAGAGGATCACATCACGCATACCGGGAAACCGAAACTCGGAAAATGTCTCTGCGACCATGTCAATCATTGCCGCGACCGTACCCACGACTGCACATCAATTCAGTTGCCAGGGGACATACGAATTACAGCCCTTTCTCATGCAGGATGTCAACCGCACAAGACTGCAGAATATCTTCGCAATGCTATCAGGATCAACATTCCTGCAGGAGGTCGGCAGGCATGTCGAGGCTATCAAGTTACATTTGACGTGGTGGCCTTTCTCGTGACACTACATCCTTGTATATGTACGCAGTAGGCGGCTATGTGCCAGCGCGCCACAAGTGTTTACAACAGTCTCCGTCAAAAGCTGCATAGTTGCGTCAGGCGAGACAGTGATTTGAATGGCAGATGGTCTGCCTAGCGGTAATTCTGGAACCTACCCTCTTTCTTGTTGTTCTTTCATTTGACTTCAGATATAGCGCCTTGAAGACAGATTCCCAATATTGACTACACTATGGCTTCAATGATAACGACAAGTAGCAAACAGATGAGTCGAACGCTGTTCACAAAATCTCACGTTGGATTACCGATGAATCGCAGAACGGAGATGCTTACCACCTAGAGGTGGTGTTGTGATTCTCGACCTGGGCGTGGGTCATCCGCTTCGGTGGAAGGGCCCGGGTGTGGAGATCGCTGGGGTGCAATACGCAGTTGGATGTCAAACGCGTACAAAGATCATCGTACGGCCAGATGGATGGTTGCAAGACAAAGGAGAGATGCATGTTGCTGCAAACATCTGAGACATATCCACTCTCGCTTGGGGCGATTCTCAGCTTGTCTCCGAATTCCAAGACGCTTTTATCCCATGCTAATCCCCATATCCATCTGCAGGTGTCAGGAAAAGTCCTGACGTTATACCCACGGTGGACTTGTCTGTATTCCTCCATTCAGTTGAATAATACTTCCCTTACTGTTGTCCTACGAAGTCGACATGGGCAGCATCACGCCTGACCCCAACGCGCACAGTTTCGCTGGCGACCAAGTCGTGCCGCTTTACCCATTTGACGATACAGCACTCAACCGGTGCATGCCAGTATTGGGTGTCTTGCGATTTGGCGATACTCTTGATGCTGCCAAGCTGCGCGAAAGCCTTACAGCTCTCACGGAGATCGATGACTGGAAGAAGCTGAGAGGCCGGCTCAGGCTTGATGTGGTGAGTTGTCCTTGTTGTCAAATCCTAGGGACGCGAAGGACTTCTGTGAAGCAATTGACTGTCTCATTACACCAATGAGACTGACTGTACATTCATGTTACTAACGGACTCGATCTACCAATGTAGCAAACCGACCGGCTTTCGATTCACATCCCAGATCGGGCCTCTCGTCGACGCCCTGCCATTCGTTTCAGAAACACTGTCATGGGTCTTCCCATCTCGGCTCACCCATCAATGAAATTCGTCGCCCAGCCACCAAGTTCGATTCAAGACCAAGCAACTGTTCAACCGGCCGTCTCGAACTTCCGCGACGTCGCGTCGATCTTGTCCCCGCTAGATTGGCCTCGCACCCTTGAAGACTACACAAACCCCGACGCGGATGAGCCTCTACTAGGGCTCCATGTGTTGTCCTTTACGGATGCCACGATCGTGGTGCTGACGTACTTGCATGTTCTCATGGATGGGGGTGGCATCAAGTCTCGTAAGCCTTTTCCCTCTCTCTCTCTCTCGTAGTCAACCCATTCTGCCAAATTTGCGTTCTCAAGGGCAGCGGGGCTGTGGCTGTCATTCATTGGTCGTCTTTTCCGCAAGGAAGAGCATTCGTCCGCCAACCTTTTGTCACCAAATACTGACATGACCTTGAAGTATGTTCGGCCTGGTCCAGGGTCCTGAATGGCAGAAACACCGAAGTCCCCCGGCTCGGAGGTGCATGGGACGATCCGCTTGACAAGATCCGCAAGAGCACGAAAGAAATCCCACCATTTGTTCTTTCCGACAGGAAGATCAACTTCGGGGACTTCATGCCCCAGGATGGCGCCGCGCCGCCCGTCGATCCACTCTGGGACACGTCGGCCCCGGGCTCGGCGTGGCGGACGGTCTGCCTCCCGCGGGCCATCGTCGCCGCCATCGTGAGAGAGACGCGCGAGACGCTCCCCCCGGCGGCCCGTGGCGACGGCGGCGGCGGGGCCGGGGGCGCCGCCGTCTTCGTCAGCGAAGACGACGCGGTCGTCGGCTGGCTCGCGCGCGCCCTCGCGGCCCTGCTGCCCCCGGGGCGGGCCCTGAACATCATGCGCGTGTACGACATGCGCGCCCGCCTGGGCCTCCTCGAGCCGGGGGCGGCCTACGTCCAGAACATGTACCAGATGGCGTGGACCCTGGAGCCGTCGGCGGGACGGGCCGCGGGGGCCCCGCCGGGAGCCGTGGCGGCGCGCATCCGAGGGTCTCTTGCGGATCAGACGGCCGAGGAGCAGGTGATGGCCGCGGTCCGCGAGCGGGAGGTTTCGGGGGCGACGCCTCTGTACGGTGAGCCGACTGGGATGTTTTTCACCATGAACAGCTGGGTGAAGATGAACCTGTACGATGCTGTGGACTTCTCCGGGGCCGTGATAGGCACCCAGAACGGAGCGGAGGCGGATGGACAGGTCCCTGGGGCGGTGCCTACTGGAAGGCCTGAGGGTCTTGACTTTGACTTCAACCTTCCAGGCCCTCCTCCTGGACCAAACTGCATCCAGACTGGCGTTGACTGGCAAGGCACTCGGCGTATCAACATCTTCTTGAGCGGCGCTTTGTGGGCAAAATTCGAGGCGAAGCTGCAGAAACTGGGAGGCTCGGATTGAGGGCTTGGGCTATGGTTTTGTAGATCCTCAAGCTGATCGCAAAGGTATTGTCAACAGAGCCACTCTCAATTTATTCGAGGAGATTCGATGGTCTCCTCATTCAGGAGTTCACTGTGAGCACCAGCCAGGCAACAGACCCCGGGGTAGATGATAGCCACCACGAGGTGAGACCAGGACGGACTCCACGCATGATATAGATCTCCGAAGATAGACGGAGGAACATCATTGATGCCCAATCGAAGTGTCTGAAGATCCTGGGAGCAAAACTATTCCGGAATGTTGTCGAGGGAAATGCTGCAAATGTGGCAAAATATCCATGTTGCCCAGGTGATTCATCCGGGACGCTTCAAGATTGATTCTTTGATACTCAGGCACCAAAACAGTCTAGCAACCGCAAGTGTGGCCGGGGCTCTTGAGGTACTGGAATGATTCGAAGTCGTGTCCGATGTGCGATGCCAGTTGTGGACTTGTGGGTTCCGTCGTCATTCCGAGGCAAAGTCGAACTTGAGGTAGCCCTCGAGCGATATCGCGCTCCCAACATAATTGGAAGTGGTTTCAGTACATGGTCGTCGCATCTTGAGACAAGCAGTGCGACGTGTACAACACTCTCCCCGAATCCCATCCAAAACCAAGAGGGCAAGATGTCTCCGCACTGGATGACACAAGGCACCCCGTCTTCCCATCTGATCGGGCTGATCCCGTATCATTCCATATCATCAGGCTCGTTTAAAGGCTTGTTGTATGAGACATTCACATACTACCTTTGAGAAATTTGTCTAGCATAAAGTCTCAAGGACGACGCCGTCCAGAGAAGTGTGGTCAAAACGAAGAACAGCACTGATCGCCGCAAAGCCCGTGGAGAACCGATGGAGAAGCAGAAGACCCAAGACTCCCTGCAAAACCAATTATTGGTCCATAACACATGGAGTTCCTAGATGACGGTAGGGATGACCAAGTCCACCGATCGGGAAAGATATGAGTGGATAGGTATCGAGAAAGTCCCGTCCCGCTGAGGGTGTCCAGGAGGGAACCTTCGACCGGGGCTGTCATTAACCCATATACGTGCCCTCGAGGTACGCTCAAAAATAATTGAAACCATCGGCGTGAGGGGCCTCGAGAAACATCGGGGGCGTGGCCAACTGAGAAAGAAGAAGCTGATCAGGCAAAACATCAAGCCGACTTGAAATTCTTGAATGTGACTTGACGGCAGTCAATTCCGTGGGTTCAAGTACGTCCATGAACCTAGGTAGCCGGCGAGATTACACACACTGACTGCCTGTGACATGTGCATTACATGTGCATTACATGTGCAATTCCCCAGAGTGCTCAATAGCAACTGGGGCGGCCGGAGGAAGGTGGAGCGAGGTGAAGCGAGGTAATAGCGCTTTAAGGTTTCGGGACCATAACGCTCGGGCCGAGCCAGCCACGTCGTGGACTCGGCTTGTCAAAGTTTGGGAGGCTGCGGTGAACACCCCCCCCCCCCCAAAACAAGAAGCTGCAGGTCGATTCCCGAGCATGGGGCGACAAGGTCATGGTCAGCTCAAACGAACCCGTCGTTGAGGGGGATCCTGCCTGCCCTCCCTCCCAGCTCAGCCTCGTAAGCTCGAACGGGGGGTCCCCATGAGCCTTTGGCAGTACCGTAACTTAGTTGTGTTTGTTTCTCGTAGCAAAATTTATTACAAAAGTTCTGGTTCCTAGCCCCGGTCCATTCTACCACAGTGCTCTGATGTCGATCACGCATGACTCGAAGAACAGTCCTCCGGGGGGAGCGGGGGGGAAGGGCTGTCTGTCGCCTCCGGACGTCGCTTTCTTTTCTGCGTGTGCTTGACTTGGTCGATTCAGCTCCGAATGAAACGAGACGAGACGACCTGACCAGACCAGACGAGACCCCCGCCCAGGGGGGGGGGGCCAAGTCCTGCGGCAGACGAGGAGCACGCGTTGCGTGCCGCACAGCGCATCTCCCTTGTCGCCCATCCTTTACAATAGACACACGAGTTGAATGTTCGGTACTGGGTTGGGTGGTGGCGGGCTGGCGGCTGACATGGCTTGTCTGGGCAGATGTTTGTTCACCACGTCTGATCTCAACGAGATTGGATGATACGACACAGCCGCGGCAGACATCAGACGAGAGAGAGAGAGTACTACACAGTATTTGATGTACGAAGTAAGTAGATAGAGACGGCAAATGTCAGTCGGCAGTGCAATAGGAAGCCAGCCGTGCAGTTGTACAAAGTGTCGGGCACTACTGCAATTCTACCCGGAGGAAAACTCTGGATGAGTGACAGGCTGGCGGGCTGTCCTGACTTGCCCTTGACCTACCTGCCTTGACTTGTCTCGACCTGTCCGGCTTGTCTTTTTGCGTCGCACAGACCGAGCTGCGCGCCCACGCACACGGGCGCCGACATGCAAGGATGCGGTTCTAGCGCAGCATGTCCTGCGCCCCCTTGTTTTATACCCGCAGATACTCCCGGCCATGCCAAGAGGTACTTGGACGGGTACCTGTCGCGGTACGGAGCATGGAGTTGGGATGAAAATATGTGTGACGACCACGTCGACAATCTACTGCGTAACCACCCAGGCTGGTGACTGTGTAGATAGTAGATCAAATGCTGCTGATCGAGATTGGAAACGCTGGAAACGCTCCTCTACAACCTTTTGGATTACTGCATGCATAGTAGCTCCGCCGTCTGCCGGCCCAGATGACGGTGTGTCCTCACTAGGTGCTATCTAGGCCGCCACTACGCCAGGCCAGATCCTCTATCATCTTGTTGCATTTGTTTCTTTCTGCACTTGCTAGGTGATCGTTCGTGCTTCGGACATCAGGCCCGTTTTGGACCAGAGATCGGAGGAATGAGTAAAGTTAGGCTGTTTCGAGCAGTAACGGAATAGTATCTCCTCTAGGCTAACCTGTTTGAGAAGTTTCCACACGGCCTTCTTCAACGCCTGCTCTCACGAAGCGACAACGTCGAAAGCCACAAGCCAAACCAAAAAAAAGGCTTGCTGTGAAGCAAACGGACCATTGTGATTAGGCTCACTCGTCTTATATCCCCGCCACAATACGTTCTCGGACTTTCCAAGCTTCAGATGAGATGAGGAAAGAAGCGATACCGGGCATTCCTCCGACGGTTGACGGTGATTTCAAAACTCTTGGCAGATTCGGGACGTTCTGGTCGAGCCAAAGTAACTCCTCTCCTCAGCTGCGGTACCGGTCCCTGTACCTCTGGACTGACGGCCCTCTGGCGCTGCGTGCTAGCCCGCGTCGGCTTGGCACAAACTTCTGGCGTTGACCGGGGTCTATGGTGGATCCCTAGCCCCATTTTAGAGGGAAAGGGGAGTTTGCCTTTCTTAGCTCTCAACTGGACGCAACGGGAACTGGAACTGCGACCGTGCCCAGCTCTTCTTCTGGCCCGGCTTGGGGCTGCTGCCATCTTTGCGCTTCTTCTTCTCTTCTCCTCCTTTTCCGTCTTCGCACGATCCTCGCCCAGCGCACCACACGTCACAGCCTCCATCGTCCCAGCCAGAGGCCCTGCAGCCAACCTACCTGCTCATCACCTCTTGGACGTCTCCATCGCTCGACGGTGAAGCTCCAGGGGGCAAGGACGACACCACGTTGGTCGCGCCAACGGGACAGAATCTTCTCAATTAGTCGTGACGCGACGCCGACCTCAATTCAGACCCAACCACACCCAACCCAACCACAGCTGACCCGATCGCACGTTCGCGACGCTTCCTTCCATTCAATTTGAAGCCTGCGAATCGAGTCTCTGCAGAGATCCTTCCAATTCCGGTACACTCTGCTCTGTTGTCGCTGAGTAGAAAAACTGCCGATCGCCGAGAATCCATTGAGGCGTTGCAGAGAAACACGTGAAAGATGTCCATGTATCCAGGTCACCGCGGCATGGGAGGGGCTCCTCCCGGCGTGAATGGCGCTGCCCGCCTCAACGAGCTGCTTGAGAACATTCGTTCCGAGTTTGAGACGCAGCTTCGCCAGTCCGAGAACTACGAGCACCAGAGTGAGCATTCACCGCGCCTCGCGACAGCTGTCGCAGAGCTGCCGAACCTTGGTCCGAGCGAACTCTAACACTCGCAACAGTCCAGACACAGGTCAACGAGATGCAGCTGGTGCGCGAAAAAGTCTATGCGATGGAGCAGACCCACATGGCTCTCAAGCAAAAGTACTTGAACAAGACGCTCTCTGCTTGGACCCCCAACAACCGCTGACAGCTCGCTTTCGCAGGTTCGAAGAAGAGGTCACTCATCTCCGCCGACAGCTCGAACAGGCCCGCGGAGGCGCTCCTCAAGGCGCCATGGTCGGCCCGCCTCCCCACCAGGGACCTCCTCAGGCTCCCCCGCCTGCCATCGGCATGGGCACCAATGCCTTCAGCGCTATTATGTCTGGCCAGGGCGGTCAGGGCGGTCCCATCCCGCCGCCTCCACCACCTCAGGAGCAGCAGGCACCTCCCCACCAGATGCCACAGCCTCCTCCGGGACTCCAAGGCCCTCCGCCGCCGCCTCCCCCACCATCGCAGGCACCTCCCTTCCAGCCGCAATACCCTCAGGGCCCCGCCCCTGGTGGTTTCCCTTCTCAGCCTCCCCCGAGCACCGCCAGCCCCGGCCCCGGTAAGCGTGGAGTCGGTCGGCCTCCGGCTGGCGGTCCTGCTACACCTCAGATCAACACCCCCATTCCCTATCCGGGCCCGGGAGGTCCAGGCCAGTCTCCTCAGGTCGGAACGCACCCGACGCCAGACCACGCTCGAATGGCCCAGCCGCACCACCCTCCTACGAACGCCTTGGGCGATCTGGACGTCGAGCGACTGCCTGCGCAGCACAAGAAGGCGAGAGATGACTGGTTCGTCATCTTCAACCCGGCCGTTCCTCGCATCCTCGACGTCGACCTGGTCCACACTTTGGCCCACGAGAGTGTCGTATGCTGCGTTCGATTCAGCATGGACGGCAAGTACGTCGCAACGGGATGCAACAAGTCTGCTCAGATCTACGATATTGTCTCTGGAGAGAAGGTTTGCGTCCTGCAGGACGACAGCGCGGACACTGGCGGCGACTTGTACATCAGGAGCGTTTGTTTCAGCCCCGATGGCAAGTACCTCGCCACTGGAGCTGAGGATAAGCTGATCCGAGTAAGTTCTGTTCGTCAAGATGCACCCGAATTCTTGTTTGTACTGACTCCATGACCAGGTCTGGGATATCCAATCTCGCACCATCAGGAATACCTTCTCTGGACACGAGCAAGACATCTACAGTCTGGACTTTTCCCGAGATGGCCGTACGATAGCCTCTGGCAGCGGCGATAGGACCGTCAGGCTCTGGGACATCGAGAACTCGGCCAGCATTCTCACCCTCACTATCGAGGATGGTGTCACGACTGTTGCCATCTCTCCTGATTGCTCTCTCGTAGCAGCCGGATCTCTTGACAAGAGTGTTCGCGTTTGGAACATTGGGTCGGGCCATCTCGTCGAGCGCCTGGAAGGTCCAGATGGTCACAAGGACAGTGTGTACAGTGTTGCCTTCTCTCCGAGCGGCAAGGACCTTGTCAGCGGTAGCTTGGACAGGACGATCAAGATGTGGGAGCTCAGCTCCTCTCGCCAGGGTCAGATGAACCAGGGCCCTAAGGGAGGCAGATGCGTCAAGACCTTCGAGGGTCATAGAGTAAGTCAAAAGACTATTGGTTTGATTATATGTAAAAGCTAATACATGACCTGCAGGACTTTGTGTTGAGCGTCGCTCTGACGCCCGACGCCGCATGGGTCATGTCCGGATCCAAGGACCGTGGTGTGCAATTCTGGGACCCTAGAACCGGGTCTACCCAGGTCATGCTTCAAGGCCACAAGAACTCAGTCATATCGGTGGCCCCCAGCCCCAGTGGCCAGTTCTTTGCTACAGGATCGGGCGACATGCGCGCCCGCATCTGGCGATACGACAGAGTGGGAGCCTAGAATGCTCCAAAACGTCCTACGAGTGCAACGGGGTCTCGGGGTTCCGAAAATTCGCATCTTGCTGTCGGCAGCCAGCCGCATCCTGGATGGTCAAGCTCAGCCGACCTCCCGGATTCAAAACGCCGGCGGATTGAGTAGATATTTCGGAATGGCCAAATTCAACTTTGACATTTTTGGAGGAAGGAAGTGTTTGCGGCCATGGCCTGTCGGTCTCAAATTCAAGGGTCGTTTGTGCCCGTGTGTTGTGTCATTATTATTGCTGTTGCTCCTTTGAGACACTCGTGTGTCGAGAGTCTAGAGGAGAGTCCTGAATAATTATTGATTAGAGGAGGCGCTTTAGGTTGGGTCTTATTATTTCTTCTGGTAGTGCGACCATGGTGGCTCAGTACTTGCTGGATGGACGTTGTATGAAATCAGGGCGAGGGGATACGAAAGGAACTGAGAAGGATAGGCAAAAAGAGAGAGGCGGCGGGGACCTTGGACAGAGCGAAGACATTTGGAGGCTCAGCTGTCTGTACTTGAGTTTTTCTTTCGTGAGGAATCATACACATCATTGCAAATGCGAATGCCTACCACACCATGACTCTACGACCCAGGCGAGATTACTGCTGCCGTATTCGAGGTCTATGACTGGGCGGCGGGGAGAGAAGCGCAGAGAAGTCTGTACGGTGTATGAAGCTCTGGGTATCATTTGTAATGCCCTCCCTCATCTACATGAGTGAACTGAACAGGTCGTCAAACTCATCACCGCCCTTTTTCTTCCTCTTCTTCTTGCTCCTTGACTTCTTGACCTCTTTAGACTGCGTGAGGGGTGGTGACGTTGCTTCCTTCTCACGCGATGTCGATGAGACGTCTTCGATCTTTGCCTTCTTGCGCTTCTTATCAGTCTGGGCCCTCTCAGGAACCAGGTCATCACGCGCAGCTGGCCGCTTTGGCGATGGTGACGAGTCCCGCCCGATGGTCGTCGGTCGGACATCATCCGCAGCGTCCGGATCGTCCCGGGATACAGCGACACCGAGGTCGTCGTTCCCATAACGGCGGGGACCGGCAGGTGAGAGGATAATTGCTGCTCTGGAGACAGCCTCGCCCCGGACATCATCGACACCACCACCATCAGCGTCGGGCGCAACGCGTCCCAGTCCGGCCTCCGGCTCCGGGCTCTGGTTCGACCTGGCTGGTAGGAAAGGGGCGATGGCGGCCTCGACCTGCGCCAGCACGCCGATCAGTACCAGACCCAGCTGCGAAAACTGATTGTCGGTCGTGAGTTGCGTGAATGCTCTGTGCCATTAGATTTAGCCACATCGTCTTTTCGCTCCCTCTCTCACCCTTCCACGACAACAACTTAAATAAGCAGATGGGGACCTACTCATAGCACTGCACCGCAAGCACATCATGCACCCACGTAGCCCTTTCTACCACGCGGTCCAGCTCGGGCTGTCGCGGCCGCCGGGCCGTCTTCGCCCCATCCGCTGCCGCTGCCGCCGCCGCCGCCGCCGTCTTCCTCCGCTTGCTGGCGGGAGCGGCCGTGGACAGCGAGGTGGATAGTAGAGCCTCGGCGCGCTGGGCGGCGTCCTCCAGGTCGGGGAGCATCTTGCGCAGGCTCCGCCTGAGCATGTCGAAGGCGGCCCACCATCTCGTGCCCCGGTGCTGGTTCCTGTTGCGGTGGGCGAAGCCATCGAGGATGTGCGCGGCCGTCGTGAGGGATGAGAGTGCACCCTGCAGCTCGGGCAGAGAGGCTGGCGCTATCGTATTATCTCTGGAATTGGCCATCCTTCTGAGACGTAGGTCATCATCCCGACATGGCGGTCGACTTTATTGAGTGTCGTTTGGCTATCTCTCCGAGCAGTGGGCAATTCATGTGAATAGGCATCGTAGTGAGTGAGATGTCCAGAGTCTGTAGTTGCAAGGGTTGGGGTTTAGTACGACTTGAGGTCGGCTCTTGGACAGATCCCAGGGCTTACCAGGGCATGCAAGTTAGGCTTATGTTATTTTTTTGGTCCGAACGCCCTTGAGCAGGGATTGAGTCGGCAGGATTGCGGGGGAGGGGTAGAGTTGCGGGCGAGCAGCAATAAAATTTCGCGACGCTCGCCGCGCCGGTTTTTCGACTCGGGCGCATGAAAGAAGGAAAAGATGTTGACAACCACAGTCGCACGGGCTTGGTTCTTCCGCCGAGTTCCTGATTGATACCCACCTTATTTTTTCCCCCCCTTCCTTTTCCCTTCCCCTCTCGACACTTTCCGCCAACCTTCACTTCGTCATTGCCGTGGTAGTTCACCTTTCCACAATGGCCTCCTCAACCCTCCGCATCCTGCTCATTGGCAACGGCGGCCGTGAGCACGCGCTGGCGTGGAAGCTGGCGCAATCGCCCCTCGTCGAGTCGATCCTCGCCGTCCCCGGCAACGGCGGCACCGCGACGTGCCCCAAGACCTCCAACGACGCCACCGTCTCCGCCGACGACTTCCCGGGGCTCGTCGACCTCGCCCGCGCCCACAGGATCGACCTCGTCGTCCCCGGCCCCGAGCAGCCCCTCGTCGACGGCGTCGAGGCCTTCTTCGCCGCCGTGGGCGTCCCCGTCTTCGGGCCCTCGATGGCCGCCGCGCGCATGGAGGGCAGCAAGACCTTCAGCAAGGACTTCATGAAGAGGCATCACATCCCCACCGCCGCGTACGAGAACTTTGCCGACTTCGAGGCCGCCAGGAAGTATGTGGACAGTGTGGACCACGACGTGGTCATCAAGGCGACCGGCCTGGCCGCCGGCAAGGGCGTCATCATCCCTCAGACCAAGGACGAGGCCCATCAGGCTCTGCGCGAGATGATGTGTGACAAGGCCTTCGGCTCTGCTGGCGATGAGGTGGTCGTCGAGGAGTTCCTGACCGGCGACGAGTTGAGCATCCTGTCCTTCTGCGACGGCTACACCATCAAGAGCCTGCCGCCGGCACAAGATCACAAACGTATCTTCGATGGGGACCAGGGACCCAACACGGGTGGCATGGGCTGCTACGCCCCAACAAACATTGCTACACCGGAGCTGGTGGCACGCATCGAGAAGGACATTCTGGAGCCGACCATCGCGGGTATGAGGAACGATCGGTTTCCCTTCAAGGGTGTGTTGTTTACGGGCCTCATGATCACTCCCAAGGGCCCCAAGGTGCTGGAGTACAATGTGCGCTTTGGCGACCCAGAGACGCAGACCGTCTTGCCTCTCTTGTCCGAGGACACTGATCTGGCTGAGATCATGCTGGCCTGTGCCAAGGGCTACCTGAGCTCGGTCGACTTCAAGATACAACCCAAATTCAGCGCAACTGTGGTCGTGGCAGCCGGTGGCTACCCGAACAGCTACGCGAAGGGGACCCCGATGACGGTGGGAACGCCACCTGCGGGCAGTGATATCACCATCTTCCACGCCGGCACGAAGCTGGCAGGAGGCCAGCTCCAGACATCAGGCGGCCGCGTGATCGCGGCCAATGCCGTCGGAGCAAGCCTCGAGGAGGCCGTGAAGAAGGCCTACGAGGAGGGCATCAAGCTGATTCAGTTCGACAAGATGTTTTACCGAAAAGATATCGCACACCGCGCCTTCCGAAAATCCGGTGCGGCCCCGAGCGCGGGTCTCACCTACGCCCAGGCTGGTGTCAGTATCGACGCGGGCAATGAGCTGGTCGAGATGATCAAGAAGGCCGTCCGCTCAACAGCACGTCCCGGCGCCGATGCTGAGATCGGCGGCTTCGGCGGAGAGGTCGACCTCGCGGCGGCGGGCTACCCCGACGCGCCAATACTCGTCGGCGCCATCGACGGCGTCGGCACCAAGTTGATCATCGCGCAGACGATGAACAAGCACGATACCGTGGGTATCGATCTGGTGGCCATGAACGTGAACGACCTTATCGTGCAGGGCGCCGAGCCGGTCATGTTCCTGGACTACTACTCGTGCAGCAAACTCCACCCGTCCGACGCAGCCGCGTTCGTTTCGGGCGTCGCCGTGGGGTGCAGGCGGTCCAACTGCGCCCTCGTGGGCGGCGAGACGGCGGAGATGCCGGGCATCTACCACGGCGACGACTACGACGCCGCCGGGGCCGCTATCGGCGTCATGCGCAAGGACGCGAGGCTGCCGCGCCTCTCAGACATGGCAGAGGGGGACGTCCTCCTCGGCCTGGGCTCCGACGGTGTCCACTCGAACGGCTTCTCGCTCGTCCGCCGCGTCGTGGACCACGCCGGCCTGCGGTACACGGACGCGTGCCCCTGGGACGGGAGCGCGTCGTCCGTCGGCGAGGCGCTTCTCGCGCCGACCCGCATCTACGTGAAGCCCCTGCTCAAGGCCCTGGGGTCCAACCTCATCAAGGGTCTGTCGCACATCACCGGCGGCGGCCTGACGGAGAACGTGCCCCGGGCGCTGCCGAAGACGCTGGCGGCGGAGATCGACGTGAGCAGCTGGCAGGTGCCCGCGGTGTTTGCGTGGTTGCGAAAAGCAGGCGGCGTCGAGCCCAAGGAGATGGCCAGGACGTTCAACAATGGCGTGGGCATGGTCGCCATCGTGTCCGCTGCCGACGTAGACCAGTCCGTGAAGGTGCTGGAGGCCGAGGGCGAGAGGGTCTTCAAGATCGGACGGTTGGTCAAGAGAGACGGGGAGGGTTGTGTGCTGAAGGGACTCGAGTCTTGGGCATGAGACTATTTTTTGGCGTGGTCAAGGCGTATATTGGACGGATTTCCGACTGGCTGTCGGCGACGGGGGTTTTATATAGGCTCTCAGAGTCACTACAGGGCCTCACGACTGTGAGCAACAAAAGTTTGCTTTTGAGATACCATCTGTCTTCGTACACTTCGGTCTCTAGCTTTGTTATCTTCTTGATTTGGTGGCTGGATATTCTGGTCACAAATCCATGGCCCAACCAGGACGAACACACGCCGTGACATTGTTCTTCGGTGCTGGCAGCGAAGTCCGTTGAACATACAAGGAGATGCTACCGATGAGGGTACAGCCCAATCTGAAGATTCAGATCCTCTCACGATGAGAATAGCAGCTGTATCTGAAGGCTTGCAAGATGGAATAAATTGAGTGAAAACACAGCGGTCAACTTACACAAGAAATGAAGTGTGAAGCTGTGCAGGGGTTGAGATGACGGCCTGCGTAAGTCTAAGGCCCTGCAATTTGCTCTGTAGAATGCCAACGTGTAAGTTCACCCTACGTATGCTTGTATATGTGTAATGTCTATTGTGCATATCCTGCAAGGCGCAAGGCTATGTGCCGAGGATGGTTCTCTTGCTCTGAATGGACAGGAGCCCCTGTAGACAGTCTGTAAGTTACATCCCGTGTCGTACCGCATTGCAGGAGGAACACGGGTATATATCACTAGGTGTACAGAAAGGAGCCAATTTACTTTTTGTGCATTATTTCAGGCTTACTTCAGTCGTACCTCCAATGTCCAAGGCTAAATGCACGTGGTGAGTAACTTGTTGTCGCGACTTGTGGAGCCAGACTGGTCAATCCGTGCAGCCGGCAGGGAGTCGATGAGAGGGGCCTGGAGACGGTCATCAGCAGGCGTGTTCCAGGTTCTCTTAGGTCAGAATTTCTCCACAGGTGACGCCTTTGTACGTGACCGACCACTCGCGGCCTGGGCGTACAGAGCTTGCGACAACGTTCAACCAAACAACGGGGCTAATAATCATGGTCCGCAAGTCGCATGGGATTCAGGATTCGAAACTGTCTTCGTTGGACGTTGAATTTCGGACCGTCAGCCTCCCCCTCCAGCTTCTGCAGGATCAGTCCCCGAGTGCGCGCTTGCTTGCTGTGCCGCGGGTTATACATACATCATCTTACGGTGAGGCGCTGCGCCGCTTGGCGCGCCCCAATGCCAAGCGGGCAGAGCAGAGCCAGTAGACTGTGCTGCCTGTACCATGTTGGCATCAAAAAAGTTCGTGTCTGTGTTGTCAGTTGGTCAGCCTAGACCTAGACCCACGGGCGCTGTGGCGCAACCCGGCAATTCCTTCTAGGCATAGTATGCAACGGGCCACTTTACCGCTCGCTCACGGCTCCATCGCTGCCCACCAGACAAGCCCCGGCCCCGGCCCCGGCCCAGGCTGCAGGCCGGGTTTCTTTGACGGAGGATGAGTATAGTTGTTTTCAGCTCTGCTCAGCCTCTGCTGACATTGGCATAACCCAACCGTTCCAGCCACAGCCAAATTCAATTTCCTATATGAATCGTGTTACTGCCCTTTTATTTTCGTGCTTGCTGGCGTGTGAACCATTAGGCATCACTCTCTATTTCGCCCACGAGAATCTACGTCCCAGAGACCAAGATCTCGAGCTACCCGACCACCTGGAAACGATACCACAAACACATCCGACAACATGGGCCACCACGTTCCTGGGGATGAGAGCCCCTTCCTGAAGAGGATCCTGATCCCCTTCTGGGTGATTCGAATTATCGTTATGGTTATTGATATTGCAGCCTACGCTATACTTATTACCGCCCTCGCGGCCTGGGAAGGAGACGTCAACAATGTCCAGGAGAATTATTCAGACATCCAGAGCCAGTATAACGTCAACGGGGCTGTTGGTGCAGCCATCGGCATCGCCTCGGCTGTGCTGGTGTTCATTCTCATCTGCCTCATTCTCGACCTCGTCTGCATCATCAAGCGCGCGAGGCGCACCCTCACGCCAAAGTTCTTCCTGGTCGTCAACGTCATCCAGACCTTCTTCTGGACCATCTGTTTTATCCTTGGCTGGATTGCCGGCCGTACGGTCCTGAGCGCCATCATCGCTGTCCTGGTGTAGTGAGTCCTCCCTCAAGGCTACGCTTTGCCCATCATTACTGTGGTACACTCCGTACAATTTTTGCTGACCCATCATCCCCTCTACAGCCTGTCCTTTCTCGGTCTCCTGATCTACGCCAGCATCGTCTACCACAGGTCGCGTCATGGCACCCTGAGATATGCCCCCGCCGGCCACAACCGTGACATGTCCGGGTCGCAGTTCCTCCAGGAGGACACGCGTTATGGCGCGTACGGTGGACAACAGTCTCATGGCCAGCGGCAGCCCGCCGGCTACTACGACCCGCACGCGGCTGCCAAGCGAGACCCGAACTCTCTCGAGATGGCTTAAGCCAATGGGACGGACGCCTCGCGTGGTCTCGTCCGAGACCATTCTAGGAGTGGAGGGAACCTATTCGTACGGCGTCGGGGAGTTTTTAGCGATGTGATATTGTTTGAATTGTTGCAGTCAGGCGCAGGGCTGGGAGGTTGCATGCTAAGGCGGGAGGGTAACACAATTGATATACCCAGAATACCACGAATAATGATCGCGCAGTCACTGGACAATTGCAGTCAATACCATCCACGCAGCCTCCTCATACGGGGAATGATATTCGCAAAATTGAAATGTAATGTGCAATGGTAAATCCTTGTGATGAAAAGAAGGTTCTGTTTGCTGATGAGGCACCTGGGAGGTTGCTCAAGATATTTGAGTATTGCCTATCTAGGTATCTAGGTAGGTAGGCAACTGGGAACCAGAGATGTTTGCAATATATTACCTAAGTATCCTTATATGGACTATCGGCTTACAGAAGGCGCGTCTGCGAGAACTTGACTTATACAATGTTACCCCCCAACACGACTTTGTTCCACCACATGTTGTCCCAGAAGATGTTGTGCGGCAAACTTGTCTCACAGGACGTCATCCCACGGAAACGTCATCCCACAGAAGGGCAAACTTATGACCGGTCATTCCACAAGAGTGGAAACAATGAAAGTTTATTCCAAGAAGAAAATCCTACCTTCTAGATGGCAGTGGACATTGAAGGGCCATGCACCGAGGCAGGCTCAGTGCAGTTAAGAATATGATCCCGAATCATCCTTCAACAACAGTCTAATATTTGGTTACTGTTCGTGCGTTTTTCAAATCAGATAAGACATTATCGTATATTCAATCCGAGTTCGGCACACCATTGGTGCAAGGTGTTCGTGAGGTATCCGATCAAGTGAACAAAGCCATGCACCAAGAACAGCCCCCACCTCCTCAAGGAGACACGGTGAGGATAGGACTGAGTCCGAGGGTTGCTCCTGCGCGTTCATCAACGCGCAGGCTTGAAGTATATATTTATTATCGAATTAGACGTGTCCATTGCTACCTAAGTACCTATCCGTAGACTGCCGGCAAACCCCCCAAGGCAAGGCCTGTGGAGCGCATATGAGGCAAGACCTCGAGACATCTCAAGTAACAACAGTGTCAATCAAACTCGGATCGAAGTTCCAGTCGAAGTCCTTCATGAAGGCATCCCAATCTATCATCTGGGCAGGCCCGGCAACCATCGCGGCCGCGCCAGCGCCCGCACCAGAGGCCGTACCGTCCGCCGCCGCTCCGACGCCGTTGTCCGACCGGAGCTGCTCCATGTGTCGCTTCCACCTGCGGATGCAGTCCAGGGGGAGTCCCATGCCCATGCGATGGTTCAGCTCCGGCGAGCCGAGCGCGGAGAGCTCCGTAGGCGCAAGTACGTGCCGCACGTTCCAGGCGCTCTCCATCATCTTGGAGCAGCGCATCGGCAAGTCGCCCTCCTGGACCGAGCAGTGCCGAACACTGGCGATCGAATCTGCGACGACCGCATCTGGAGTGCTGCCCTCCTGCTGTACATGGGCTTCGATGGTGTCCTTCAGCATTGGTGAGATCAGAGCCGAAATGATGACACACGCGGCTGTGAGCAGGGACCGGCAGACGAAATGTGGCGAATGAGACAGAAAGGCGATCTCGCTATGAAGTTTCAGAGCCATTCGGATGGTGGACTGCGCAGTAGTATGACAGCGAAGGGCGTTGCGTCTGAAAATATCAACATTAAAATCGGGGGTAGGATTGAAGTAGTAGACCTGGACTTCGAGGAGCGTGGACATAATCGTGAAGTGGTCCACGTCTTTGGCTTTTCATCAGCAATGGCGTGTGGCAACGGTAGAGAATGGATGACTTGCCAGACAAATCAATAGCAGACATCAGCCTCTGCACCTTGCTGAAATCTTCTGTGAGGTGATCCACAACGTGATGTGACACGCCGCGCCCCTCTTCGAGGTGCGCGGCCATGGTCCGACTCAGTCGGTTGAGATATGCGGCACTTTCAAGCAGAACGTAGTAGTAAGTCGGCACCTGCACAGGACTCGTGCGGTCAAGCACACTCTCAATTGTCCGATTGAAGAATTGTCCCGTGCTCGGTGTGCCACTGTAGGTTGAGACTCGTTGAGAGACAATGTTGTAGCCGAGCCACGTGTACACGGCTTCTTCGTTGGAGACTCCAAGGCGATACACCGGATAAAGAATTGCAGGAATGTCGCCTCGGCCGGTCTGAATACCCAGAAGATAACAGCTGTTCATCAGCATCGAGGTATATATGGGCGACGGATCTTTCATGAATCTGATCGTGGGTAGTGGCCATGCGCTCAGAATGAGCAGAGCGTTGATTGTGGAAAGCGACATGGGCGGGTCAGACCTAGTGATAGTTCATCAGTAGTGGTCCATTTGCGGTCTTCTGAACAAGATCTTTCTGCGAGATTAAAACGTGCAGATACCCAGGTAATGAGCTCGGGACTAGGACAGAGCACTGGGAACTCACACGGCCTCCCAGATTTCCGACCTGATGGCATCAACAAGAAAGTCAAAGATGCCGCCATCATGTGGCATACGCCGGCACGCGGTGACCATAATCACCCAAAACAGGATAGGGCCTGAGTCGTAAATGGCGTCCGGCTCCCGTATGCGGACGATGGGCAGATACGGGTGGAAGGATTCGAAATACTTGTCAAAGTAATAGTCAATGTCCTGTCCCGCGAAGACGCGCGACTTCAACGCGCGAGGCTGCGAGGGGCGTCCTGTGGCTGTCGACGAGGGCGTTGCCATCTGTCCTCCCGGCGCCAAGGACGGGAACGACGAGGCCTCCTGGAGCGTCCGGGGCGGCGCGGGCGCGCTGAACGAGGCGATGCTCGAGATGGGCGTCGCTGCGGAAGAGAACGGCGCCGTGGGATACAGTCGTGCGCTGTCCGCGACCGCGACCGCGGACATGGTCGGCGTCGGAAGGGGAGGGAGCGGCAGCTGTCCATGGGCGGCAGTTGACGGCTGCGGAGCGACGGCCTGCTTGATGTTCTGAACCTCCTGGACCAGCTCCTCGAACTTGCTCCTCTTGCTCACACGCTTGTGGGATTTGTCGACGACACAGCTGAGCTTGAGCTTGGAGCAGCGCTGGCACGGCTGGCCGGGCACGGCGCTCGCGTTGCATTTGACCTCTGGCGGCCGGTCAGCGTTCACTCGAGGTCATCGTGGGAATGGTAAGGGGGGTTGAGATTGTCGACGACGCACTTGAGTCCCGACATGACACGCAGGCGGTATTCCTCTTGATTCTGCTCTGGGGAGACGACTGCTCGGCTGCCGATGCCAGCAGGTCCAGCGACTCTCTGCTCTCGCCGTTGTTGCTCATTGTCGCCAAACAAGGTCGAACATCAGTCGTCAGTGGCCGACGCGGAGCCGATCGGGTATGGGGATGAGAATCGGCACTGCTGGCACTCGGGCCTCGGGAAGTTTGAAAGGTTCATTGCTAGGTACAACTGGCGTCACAGCCTGCCTGCCAGGGGTGGGACGGTGCTCGGTGCGGTTGTACTGTGTAACAGGTGGGAGAGGGAGGGGAGGGCGGGGGGGGGGGAGGGCGGGCTGCCCATTTTCGAAGCTCCGATGTTCGCCAGGACCGGGGTTTAAACAACCCTGACTTATCCCCGGCTCGATTTGATAGTGTACTTCGTTTTAGGAATTCATTTTGTCTGGCTCCGCACGTCTTTCTCTGGCATTTGCTCATAACACTGGCTTTAATTGATCTGGACATGCCCTTCCATTCGACTCATTCGTCATGGCGAAGTCTTCCACGGGAAGTCATCTCATAAAAGGTCATCCAGCACCACATCCCAGAAAAGGTAAGTAACTACCTCACTGTCGCACCTCCGTCTACATGGTATTTACAGAATTCCGTTTGGGCACCTGCAAGCACCCGTCTACTGCCATTTCCTCTCATAGGCCCCGACCCAGAGACCCCAGCCCAAGACCTTCCCCTGGATCTTCTCAGCGATCTGCTCCCTGCTCGGCTGCGGCTTGGACGCCAGGAGGTCCTTGGGCAAGGGCTCACTCAGCGCCACGACCTGGAAGAAGTCTACGCCATTCAGCACAGTCAGTCCAGGCCGAGGCATTTCAAATGCAAGGAAACAAAAGTCTGAAAGAGAGAACATCTGGTTGTCCATAACCTGTGTACTCACATCGATGAAGTCCGTGGTTCAGCAACGGTCGAGGTGGCGGGTATACGCTCCCTCTCCTTGTCATGCCGTAGTGAAACCCTCCCTTCAGTGCACTGCTGCTGTCGTCCTCTACTTCGATATCAGATTGGTCGATTGTCGTCTTCGTGACCGCTATTCCAGCAAATATGCTAAAGATCTCATCAGTTTTGTCCCTTGCCCCCTTCCCCCCACCCCCCTCTTTTGTTGTGGTCTTGGAACGTCCGTGAACTGGCACGGCTCGTGTGACCTACGTACCCATGGCAGATCGGCGTCGGCAGCGGCGCATCCGGGTCCTCCACGACCACCAGCCACTCCTTCACCTTTCCCTCCAGGCTCGACGGGCTCTTCCACTCGAGAGAGGGTAGCCGGCCTGCCCCCTCGGCGGAGTAGTCCTTGGCCAGCCGGGCCGGCAGGGCGAGGGAGCCAGCACCGCACTCCGGAGACGTGATCTCGATCGTAGGCTCCGGAACGTCCTGAAAGGCTGGTAGGCGGTTGAAACATTTGGCGTCACGGCCTTTGGCGTTCGGGAAGAGCCACGAGATGGCCACTTCCAAGAGGGCCGGAGGCATTGTATAGACTGTGTAAGCGACGAGACGAAGTGGAGAAAGACTGATATATGTACTATGTATGTGTGACAAAGAGTACCAGCTTGAGAAATATGATGCGCGTGACGAGTAATTGGTCTCTGCGCACGAAGAGGGCTTGAATCACATCGATGTGCAGTCAGATCTCATCTCTACGAAATCGAAAGGCCCATGCACTGCTTTTATAAAACAAAGTGCCGTCAGCGTGTCGAAGAGATCGGACGGTCGTCCTCGTCGTAGTTGGACAAGGATCGGAGCCGGCGCCAGCAGAGCGAGGGCGGGCAATCCTCACCACACTCCACCTCCCTCAACATCAGACGCAGAAAGAGGAGAGAGACAAACAGTCTTTGTGCTGGGTGTCTCGCACGGCAGTATCAACGTTAGTTGGACCTCAAAAACCGAGCATCGGCTTCAAAACCCCCCCCCCCCCCAAAAAAAAAAAAAGCCGGTTCAAAGTCGCGCCGGCCGCACACTCAAAACCTCTCCCCAACCCGCGTTGCAAGAGAGAACAAGAAAAACTAGCACACCACACAAAGCTCAGGATCCCGATCCGGCTCGCACCATTGGACGCCCACAAATGACAGACCGCAGAGCCCGTTGTAGTAGAATGCGTAGGAAAAGCCATGGCCGCCACGGTGGCCAAAAGTCTCAGACGTTCCAGAATCCCAAACGAAGAGGTTGAGGGAAGGGGGAGGGGGGGAGGCTGAAAAGCCAGAAGCCCGTGACGAGGTTGGCTGTCCCGTCCCTCCGCAGCTCAAAGCTCATCCTTCCCCTCGGCCCCCGTCTTCTTCTGCCCGCCGCCCGTCAGCCATGACAGGCCCGGGATCGCCGGCGCCGGCGCTGCGCGAGGATACGACCTGCCGTCGACCTCGACCCTCGGCTCGCACGCGCACCAGTCGTCCTCCGGCACGCCCGACATGGCCGCCGGGACGTGCTTGCCGCAGCCGCGCCATGTTTTCTTGGCTGCAGCGCTGTGAGAATCTAGGAATTGAATGTATATTTGGGAAGGGGTTGACAGGAAAGGGCAATGGGGCTTCTCAGCAGTTTGCGCTGACTTACAGCAATCCGGACATGTGGCTCCCATGCACATCTTGGCTGTGTTTTCGTGTTTTTTTTGTGAAGAGATGAAATATCTCAAACTTCGTTGATTTGGTTGATTGGCCTCCCTCGTGACAAAGTGCGAGACTACAGACGGTTACGTTGGGGGTCAAAGCGGTGCACGTTGGCGCAACGTGGGATGCCTAGAATATGTGAGGCCCTTTTTGTAGTGAGAATAAGAGCCCCGAAGGTTTGAAAAGACGGCGATTGAACCTGAACGGTCCAGCCCGGGAATTTCATCCTAGGGGTCTCCCGGGGGTTGTCCCAAAGGTCGGCGAATCCGCCCCACTTGCGGGCCAACCCTTGGATCAAGTAGTCGGCGATCATGACGGCACGGTTAAGATCGTGGACTGGAGTGCCGAACACATGAACAATTTCGAAACTCGGGACAGGGGCTTCGTATACTGCTTGCTAATGCACTTAAATTGCCAAATGTTGGGTTCCTGGACTAGTTATGGCATGGCCTGCCTAGAACACGTTGCTCCGAAGCAGTGTGACACGATGGACGTTGACATAAAGACCTAACAAGAAAATACAATTGCTCCCGGGTAGGTATCTCAGTGCTCATCCCTCAATGAACGTCCCCGTAAGACCTTTCCCATTCTCCCTTGCCCTCGAAATATTAGACTGCGTAAATGCAATTATGCCGCGGCGGGCGCGTTCATCATCTTGCTTCTCGTCAAACAACATCGCCAGGAAAGGCCTGGTAGCACCAGAAGGTGTTCTAGTTCTTGTGGAGCTTGGCCTTGATCTTATCCTTCAGACTCTTCTTCTCCTTGCCCGAGTCGGGCGAATCGATGGGCGCAGCCTCATCCTCCGACTGCTTGCCAGACGCGGCCGCGGCAGAGGGGTTGGCAATGCCCTTCTCCTCCATCAGGCCTGGAAATCATGTGAGTAAAGTGTTGTACGCCTTCAGGTGCGTGTGTACGTCCTCAGGCTGTGAAAAAAAAAAAGAATTTTGAAGGAGACTTACGATCAGCCTCTCGTCCGGCACCGGGCTTGGTGGCGTCAAAGTCACCACCGTCCGCCTGCAGCCCTGTAGTCTTCACGTACTTCTCGCCGGAACCCTGATCCTCCCCGCCCTCCTTACTGTCCTCTGCACCCTCCTTGCCGCCGAGAGCGTCGCCGCCCACGGCCTCGTTGCTCTTGCCGACGTCGCCGCCATGCTCCCGGGCGACTTCCTCGAGCGGTCTAGGCCCGGGGCCGTCGACCTTGGCTGGGTTCTCCGACGCGTCGATACTGCCTGTGTCGTCGACGTTCTTGCGCTCCGCCTCCTTCTTGGGGTCTGTGGTGGCGTTGGTGTCGGGATCCCGAACGTCGGCCTGGGCGGCCTTGAAGCCTGAGTCGCCGGTGGTGGAGGGGTGTTCGGTTGTGGGGCCCCCGGTCTTGGTCTCTGCCTGTGCGGTGTTTCCCGCTTCTGTATCTAAGGTCCGATCTGTCAGTCCAGGATGCCATATCGTAGTAAAAGCCCCGTGCACATTAAACGCAATACAAATCACAAGTGATCGTTCGGGGTTCGCAAGTGATGTGGGGAATCGCACCAATATTGCCGGCGTCGAACGGCTCACCCTTTGAGGTATCTCCCAGTTTACCGGAGACTGGCTCCTGACCCTGCGTCTCGTTGTTCATGGTGGTTGTGGTGGTGGTGTTGGGGGAAGTTGTGGTGTCGGTTGTTTCTGTGCCTGGCTTCTGATTCTCCTTGTCGGTAGCAGTGTTGTCGGTGTTGTTCTCACCGCCCCAGATCACCTTGGCGGCAGAGGAGGCCATCGAATTAATAGTTTCCATGGTGGGTATTGATGCAGCTGAGCTGGCTGGATCTGGAGTGTGTGGCGGTAGTGGTGGTGGAGGGGGAGGAGGAGGTGAGCAGTGATGTAATGGTGGTGATGGGTTGGAAATGCAGCTATGCTCAGTGACGTTTTGAGGACCGTGAGTCAGGCAGGATTGTCTGATCAATATGTATTATGACAATTGGCGGAGGCGGAATGTACAATTCTTTGTAAGACGATCGATCCGTCAGACTTGCAGTTCTCTGTTTGAGTGGGCCGTTGGCTAGAAGGGGGGTGATATCGCGTTTCGCAGACTGAATCCAGGACTGCGGTTTCCTTGGACGACGGGGCGATGCCGATATTTGTACGAGGAAAGCATAAGCCGGGGTCGATACTCGAGCACCACGCCGAGAAGTGTTTCGAAAGGGGGGCTTGGGGGGACACTGGTGGACACTAGGAGCCATGCGTCCAGACGGCCCAGAAACGAGTTCTCAAAGGAAAGTGACGTCTTTGGGTGCAGGGGATATAAGGTGTGAGATGGCAGGTGTGGCTTCTTGGTCTACGCTAGATCTGCCGCCCAATCCAAGGCAGCCATGCAATGGTCTTCTTGTTTGTTTGTACATAGTTCTCGAGCTGATGGAATCAAAAAAGGCAGATGCGGCTCGTAGGTCGGTCCAAGTCAACGTCCCAAAACGCTGCGAGATGCTCAGCCGATACTCACGATGCCGGATGATGTCTCTTGTCACGACCAGGGCCCATGGTCGGGATCTGCCGATATTACAGATTGGCCTGGCCAGTTCCCTGGCCTTTAATTGATACTTTGTAGGTGCCACAGAGTACCTGGGCACATAAATACAGCGGACCTCTGTCATGTGCTCCGTCTGCCACAAAGTTCATGCTCGAAGGGTGGGGCCCGGGTAGAAACGAGGACGTCGCGTCGAGAATGACGTCGGAAGCAGCCACAAGAGCTTCCCCGCATGCCTACCCAGTACGTCACTTCCCGCGCCGCCGGGTTGAATGTGAAGGCCCCAGCGGTGAAGGTGATGTAACGTCCTTCAGGGGTCCGCGCACAGCCAAACCCTGGTCGGTCCACTCAATTTCAAGCCGAACGGTCCAGACTTGGACACAAAGTCCAAACACAAGCTCTCCTGACAGGCATCGTGTCCAGGCTTTTGACATGCCAAGGGTATGAGCATTTCCAAAGGCGAGCGCCAACGCACTATTAGTCGTGAAGAGTAACGCTGCTAAAAGTAACTGTCAAATCATACTGGAAGGCCAAGACGCTTCAACAGCTTCTCTCTCCTCCCTCCTCGTAGGAGTCAAGACATATCCGCAAGTCTTCGCTCGTTAGCCTGGTTCTTGTGCGCAGCAATATCGCGAACCTATCTCAGCTCGACAGCCCATGCTCCCCTGTCTCCTGTCTCCTGTGCCCATGACTAGCCTGCAGTCTTGTAGCTGACGGCCCAGATTACTTATGCTTGATGAGCTTGTTTGGGTCTAGAAGGGTGGGCAGAGCCTGATGACAGCGTTGAACCCCTCAGAAACCCAACACATAAATCATAAGAGAATCCAACTAAAAATCTCAACAATTCAGAAACTGCACAGAAAGTGTGGACCTCGAGGACCTTCAGAAACACAATCCTTGCACGCCGATCACTGCTTTCAGGAACCCAGCAGCGGCTCCCTCTCAGGCGGCGTACCCTCCTCTTCCGCGCCGCCATCACCTCCTGCTACGCCGCCGCCATCAGCATCATCCCCAGGCCAACGCCTCCGCGCCAGGCGGAACAGGCAGCCCTGCACCACCGCGTACGCGGCATTGTCGACCGCGGCCCATCCCACCAGCTGGTACCACACGCGCGCCAGCCGGAGGGCGTCCCACACGTCCGACGGGGGTCCCCGCGCGAGGGACCCCAGGCGGATCCTGTACGACCACGCGAGGGCCGCGAGGCCGAACGCGAGGGCCTGCCGGCCGAGGCCCGAGGTGCCCAGGGCGCCCGCGCCTGCGCCGCGGCGCCGCCTCATGAGCGAGGCCTGCGGGAAGTACGCGGCGGCCGCGCCGGCCGTGACGACCGGGTTGACGAACGTCGTTGTGATGTACGTCCCTGGACCGCGGCGCAACCATGAGCGTTAGTAAGCAAGCTTGTCTGCCATTGAGGGGACGCGTGGTATGAGAAAGGAGGTTGGGGGAGGGTCGGGCTGGAAGGAGCCGGGTTTCGTGTGTCCGATCTCGAGAGGCCCCGCCTGGGCTTGGGACCAGCGAGCCGGATGTGTGTCAAGTCTGCGTCTCCTGGAAGATACTTACAATAAAAGCCCGGATACGACGCATCAGGCCCGCCTTTATCCAGCACCGAGATGAGAGTCATCATGACGGGCGAGATGAGCAGGAATGCCGTGTAGATAATGAGGCGTTCTGCTTTCTCGCGGCCTCCCGCGGGGCGCAACAAGAGACCGAACCTTGTTTAGTTATTCGCGTATTAGCTTCAACAGTCTCAACCCATCGGAGAGCCATTGCGATTCTTTTCTTCCTCTTCTCCTTTTGTTCACCAGCTGCGAGAGGGGCCCACATTAGTAGTTGGTACAGCCAGACTGTGGCACCCTGAAGAATGTTCAGCCAGTCCCCAAACGACGGCGGTGCATGTGACATCTCGTCCGGAAGCATACAGCCGTGGGCCACAAAGAAGAGGAGCATAGAAAGCTGATGCGTCGCGGAGATGAGGTTGAGGAGGACGTAGCTGGGCGAGATCCCGTCGCAGTGACCATGGCGATAGACGGAGCGGAGTTGAGGCTGCAAAGAGACGTTAGTAAGAATCAGGATAATACTGTGAACTCGGTGTTAGGATCTTGATCGTGGTTTGAGCGAAGCACAACACCTTTACTCACACGCGAAGGACCAAGTCCAGCACGCCAAAGAAATCCAGTCCCATTTTCCACGATCGTTGTGGGTTGTGGAGTAAGTCGATGAAATGTCGGCTGTCATCACGCAACCTGAAACGCTATCCCGGAATGATAAAAATAAAGTAAGAGAACTTGAAGTAACCTAGCATAAGCCAGAAATCGGGCCTGAGGCTCAAGACTTTGATGACGGTAGGGTTGGGGGCGGGTGGCAGCGAGCAAGCCCCGAGGTATGTGAGCGGCACAAGACCAACAGGAGCGACTCGGCAATCCTTCTAGACCAAGCACCCCAGATCATCACGCACGGATGGACTCGAGTACTCATGCCACAGCAGCAGATCACCTTTTCGCGAGGGTGAGCAGGAAGGACGCAGGGATGGTATCATTTCAACTGAGAATGCTACAAAACGGGCACCTCTGGCTGACGCACATGCAATGACTGAGGTGCCATCCATTACCTGCCATTGGGCCCAAACGAACCCAAGCTCATTCTCCTCATGTTCTCAGCGACATCTTGCACGCCTCTGCTCAGACTAGTTTCCATCATGGAAACAGGCCGGTCGGCCTCGTTGCCCTGAAGCTTGATCCTCACCGAACCCTTGCCCTTCCTCATGCTGCGCCTCTTGGCCGCGGCTCTCGACCTCATCTCAGTGTCAACGTCGTCAGCTGCCTCCACCAGCACCGGTACGTGATAGCCCTCATTCTCGCCACCGCTAATCATCCGGACCACGGGCTCACCACCGGGCAGCTTGATCACCGAAGCCTCGAGCGTCTCGGCGATGTCGAGGAGTAGTACGTCCATGGGGCAGATGTACGCGACCTTCTTGCGCTGCGAGAAAGCGACGACGTGGCCGCAGACCTGCCCGTGATCCCGCTCGATGATCCAGGCGCCGCTGTCGCCGGGCAAACCCAGGGGCAGACGAGGTTTGTCGCTGGCATTGTTCTCCGAGGGAGCGCTGGTGACCTGGTAGGTGTGGCTAGGCGAGATGCGCCCGTAGATCTTGACAGACGTCAAGGCCGGCAGAACCAGACCAAATTGCAAGCCGCTCGTGCGCGCCACGCACTGAACCTTCATGTTGGGGAGAGCTGTTGCAGGCAACACCGACTTCGGATAAATCAGCCGACCGCTCGGCTCGAGGGTACGCGGTATGGAGTTATCGACGGGAAGGCGTTCGCCGTTGAATTTAAACAGTGCCCAGTCGATCTCGTGGATGAGGCCGCGCTCATCGTCTCGACGGCGGATGCCGCTAGAAGCAAATACCTCGCCGACTGTGAAACTGTCAAGATGATCCTCGTCCCGTGAGTCGGATCCGGCATAAAAATCCTCATCAATATCGTCCAAAGCTGGCTGGCTGATGATATATCCGTCACCACAACCAGGTTCCACTCCGGGTACGTCTCCTGGTTGACCGTATTCGTCCTCTTCTTCCTCCTCGTCAGATTCGGTGTACTCGCTGGTCAATGCCGACTCGGTCAAGATATCAGAGCCCGCATCCGAGAACTCTGCCGCGAAGTCCTCGCTCTCGCTACTGTTGCCCGACGCGGGGGAATCGGGGGAGTAGTGCCGTGCGTACCAGGCGGCGAGATCAGGCACCTGGTCTTTTGAGCCCGCCATGCTCCGTTGGATACGCTGCGCTGCTTTGGGGGTCAAAGTTGATTGATCGGCATCAGGGTCGTCCAGCATGTGGTGGACTGTCATGCCATATGTCTTGTCATCAACCACGACCAGACCCCCGAAGCTGACGGGCGGTAGATGACGGTCGCCGACCCAGGCTCCTATGCTGGCTCCATTCGATGGGCGCTCCTGGTAGCCTCCATTAGCAGCCGCCACCACATCTTCGGCACTCTCAGAGTGGGCATTGCTGCGCTTCGTACCGGTACCGTCGTTGCGCGACCGGAGGACTTGTCCCCGGCAGACCTTCAACGCTAGGCCCGCGGGCCCATCAAACAGACCACCCAGTTTCCGTTTCAGTATTGCCTTGACTTTTGACACCGAAGTGCAGACCACAAGAACAGTGGGCTTGGTTTCTTTAGCCGACTCCCCGATGGACTCGAGGGAGATCTCGACCGATTCAGGATGCTTGCGGTAGAAGTGGCGCAAGGCCTCGTTGATCTGTGGCATGAGCACGCTGTTCCAGTTCTCCACAGCTTCGGCAGGAAGCGCCATGTGTGGATAAAAACGAGACTTGTTTGGTTTCCTGGCTCGTGGCTCTGCGGACTCGGGGGCTACATCAAAAGTCAGCATATACCATTGGTATCTGGCGTTGGTCAACGTACCTCTCTGCGATTCGACACGAGGCGAGGTAGTCGAGCCTCTCGTCCCAGCCGCCTCACGCGCCTTTGCATCCCTTGAGGAACTTGCAACAGTCGTTTCGACCTTATCGCTCGGTGCTACTGGTGACTGAATGGCCAAGTCGCTACTGAGGCGGTCCTTCAATCCACCAACACTGTCAAGGATGGCGCAAGCCTCCAGAAACCGGCTTGTCTTGACTTGGATTTGAACCATCATGTTGCTCTCGGTACCTGCTCGAAGCTCGTCGTCCACTGCAGTGTAGCACGTCTGGACTGCTTTCATGTACAGCGTACCGCACCTGATGGCCAGCTGTTCCAAAACGGACTCTGGAACAGACGCGGTTGACGGAGTCGAGACCAAGTTTTCGAGGGGCGTCCACAAACCAATGGAAAGCAGCAGCATCGACAGCGAGTAGAGATCAAATGCCTTCGAGTCAGAGTTGACCAAGAGCGACTTTTCGCCTGTTGTCTTCGGGTCCAGAGGGTGGTGGTAAAGAGAGGGTGAAGGTGCAGAGCTTTCTTGGAAGCTGTCTGAAAAGAGGTCAAAAGAAGACACTAGAGGCCTCCGAATGTCGACTTCCCCAGTGCCGAGACTGGGTTCGACGCCGACAGCTTTGCAGAATGAGATGTTGGAGTTGACGAGGTTGCCATGTGTGATCCCTCGAGCATGCATGTCAAACACGGTGTTGGCCAGGTTGAAAGCCAATCGGAACTTGGCCTCCAAGGGCGGCTCAGAGTCTGGTCTGGCAAGGAGGTCGGCCAGAGAGCAGAGAGTGTTGAGGGTATTGTGGGTGATAGACTCGAACGACACCGGGTTGAACGACGGTGGAAAATGGTAGACCAGACCAAGCCTGGAATTTTTCATGTCTTCAAAATACCCCAGAAGCTGTGGGATGCCAGTCCAGGAGCCTGGAGAGCGTTGTGGCTCTGTCTGTAGTCCTGCCGAAAGCTTCTCGAAGCGAGACATGTCAGGCATAATGCCAACCTGGGCAAACATTGGATCGAAGTCGGCATATTCCAGAAGAAGTGCCGTGTAAGGTCTCCCATTGTTCCTTGTCAAGTCAGAGTACGCCTGTTTGCTCATGTAGACAATGTCTCGTGAGTGGCTGTTTGTTGTGTTTTCTGACATTGGCATTGGCTGTCTTTCGTTTAGACTGGTCAAAGTCTGGGGTTCTATCTTCTGTGGTGTCTGCATCCTGGTGGACTCAAAGGCACGCATGTCCTCGGTGAGACCGCCCTTGTTAGCCCGGGTTTGGGTGGACAACGCCGTGCTTGAACGAGTCCTCGAGAGATCGTACAGCGTATCGATGCAGGTTGTGAGTTCGCGGATCAGTTCTTCGAACTTGGCTTTATCCCAAGGCACAATGGGGATCTTCTTGTCCCCCAGCGGCCGCGAGGGCTCTCCAGCCTGACGTCTCGAGCTCGCCCACAGGGGTTCTGCCTCGGCCAGAATGTCCTTGATGGTGGACATGATACTGCCGACGACCTCGCTCACGCCGGCCTTTGACAGGGCATCGTCAATAACGTCCGCATTGCCCGGGTCGGACCAGCCCAGGCCCCAAGTGACGAGCCGGTCATTCTGGATCTTGAGTTTCCGGTGCAGGGCTTTGGTGTCTGGGTCTTCGGCGCTCTGGATTGGCTGCTTCACGAAGTCTGAAGACTTCTTGGTGTCGGTATAAAGCCTGCTCAACCGCCGCTGCACCGGCAGCTGAAAGCCGCCCTGGGGCAAGCCGTAAGATTCCATGGTGTCGGCGTCGAGGGTGGTATGTTTGGTGGCCCGTCGATCGTGAAATATGGGGATTATATGCTATGTGACGGTGAAGACCAGCAGACAAAATGAGGCTGTCACTTAAATCATGGTATCTCAACAGTCCAGTCAATGGGCTTTTCCGGGTTTGGCAGTGTGGGTAATAACCCCAAATCGGGTGGTCTCGACACAGCACGGGGCAGAGGTCCGTCTCCAGGGTTGCAATGCAGGAGATCCACTCCGAGTATCAGATTTTGAGGAACGAGAGAGCTTGATCACACAAGTCATAGGTGGAGCAAGCAGGTCAGGAATGGAGAAGGAGGAGAATTCGGCAGTATAGCGTTGCTGACGACGCACCTCGAGAGAAGGCGCCGGCTTGATGAGCACGAGAGACTCGAGGTGTCCGCGTACCGCATCGGGGGACGCCCCGGAACGCAGGTGAGGGCCAGCAAATCAAAGGAGAGGGCACTAGACTCGGGCGCTGCCCATCACGAATGAAGACGGGAGCGTTGCTGCGTGTGTGTGTGTGTGTGTGTGTGTGTGTGTGAATGTGTGTGAGTGCTGTCAAACCCGTCGAAATGCTGCTGCCTGAAGTCGCTTTTTCCAGGCAACCGAATAAAAGTCCCCCCTTGGCGTTGCGCCGTCATCCCAGCGGCACGCCAATGCGAGCCATGGGCCACCCCTGCCGGCTGCCCGTACCGAGGACCTATACCCAATCAAGACATCCGGATCGGCAGTCACGTGGCCTCCGCGGCAGATGTGCTAAGCCGTCCTCATTAAACTTCCTAGAACGACCAAGACCCGTGTGGCCGTGGCCGATGAGCATCGGAATCCATGGTAACCCCTCTCGGTAGCGGTGTGGTCTATTCAAGACTTTCTGCTGAATTCGATCGGTGCGCAGTATGTCTCTTCACACCATATCAAGTGTAGAAGAGTTCAAAGAGGAGTTGTGACCAGTTCCAAGGTGGGTAGAAGCTTCTGCTGCAAAGTCTGTGGCCCTCCTCAGGTTCATCAAAATGCAGTGTATCATTACTGATCATCCAGACTGGTTCTGCACCCTGTTGCTGCAAATGAGGACACGAGCGGCATTTGTCTCCCCCATCGGTAGGGTACTTTACCTGCATGGACGCAAGTACTTACTGCCTGGAAGAAGCACAGGACCCCGGGACCCGACAATTCTTCCTCCACACGTGTCACCATGACCCAGAGTCGATCCAAATTCCTTTCCGTCTGGGAAAAATTTCAGGCAGACATTCAACCGAGGAAAGGAGCCTGTGCTCGTCCGAGAGGGATGGAAACCTCGGTCTCGTCGATCACGGGCGCCAGCCTACAGCTGGAGGTGGCTTGCTTCTATGGATATCAATATATTGCATTTCTCACGCTGCCTCATCCAGCCCTCTACCAAGGGCTGTTGCAATATAACCATTTAAACAGTCCGCGTGTCTGTCATCACTTTAAGTGGGACCTTGTGATAATCAAGGCAGCTGCCATTGAGAAAAGAAGTCTACTAGAGGGCACCAAGAACTACAGAAGATGTCGGATAACCTAGATGAAACCCCATGCCCGAGTCGTGAAAACACAAGCGCGGTACATTCTTGACAGATTCCAATGTTTCACCACGCGTGCATGACACTAGGTCTCAGGCGTAACCACACGTCTCTCGAAAAAAAAGCGGATGCCTAACACCAAAGTCTGGGCGTGCCCCCGGGTGCCAGATCTTCGGCTAGTGTCGTGGCACTGGGGATCCGCGGTTCAGCATCCAGGACCGTCTGGGCTGTCAGATCTTCCCACTTCGCCAAATGAGCCAGGAGCCTGTATGACGAGCCCATCACGCCCTTTTTCATACCCGGTCTGGACCGTACTAATGCAGTCGGGAGGAGCGTGAGTTCCACTGCGGAGTACCCCGTGGCTCCAGACAAACCTTCGGAGTCGAGACCTGGCAGAGCGAAGGGTGCTTATGTAGGTATTTTCCGACGAATGACTTCACCACTTTACCTCCATGGGCTCGTGTCTTACTCATTGGGAACATCACCAGGTTCAGTGCACCGTTTGCGTTATCTCTCCATCCCTGGGACCGATGCTCAAAGCCTCAGACGGCATACGCCACTGCTAGTCCACCGGGACTCCCGCCTGCATCAAGATCTGCAGGCAGCCATGAAAACTGCCGAGGGCAGCGTCGTGGAAGACGGGGTGATTCGCAAGTTTCCGAGTTAGTTAGCGCATAAGATCCCGTGTTGTCATCCCTTTCTAACCCAGATGTGGTCTCAAGCCTTGCTTCGTCTCCGCCGATTATCAGGCACCCAATTTTCCTGAGCGCCGAGCCGAGAGCCGATCATAAGGTCACCTACACGAACCTCGCCAAAGGCATGTCTGTGAGTTTTGCACTTATATGGCCCAATCTCTGATGCCTAGGTACCTAGGTCACATCCAATCGTGAAAAGACGGGGTGACAGGGCGCTCCCGGTTGAGCCTATGCATGAGCTGGTCGTGATTCTTATCATGCGTGGCTGGCTGTGTAGCTGATAGCTGGAGTTTGAGCTGGTAGACTGAGCCCAGCTGTCCGTAGGAATCTAATTTCAAAGACAAGATAGCGTTTTTTGTTGCCTAACAGGCGTTTATCCCCCGGCTGGGATCTGCCGGTCCGACCCAATCACCGGTCCCCCTCCTTCTTGCACGAAAGCTCTCTCCGGCCGCCTCCACCGGACAGGATGGGAGGGGGGGGATGACACATCAGGCAGCCGAGCTCAAGACATTTTCAAGATCTGGGCAAGAACTCTACCCCTTTGCGTTCAATAGCTCTGATTTCTTAAGACGAGCACACATCCATGATGCCATTCGCACCCTGGTTGAGTTCGGCTAGGTAATAGTTGACAAAGCACCAGGGCAGACGGCATGGAGTGCCCGCTCCCAGATGTCGTGTACGTACTGAGACAGCTCCCAGGGGCCAGCACCAAGACCCAACTGCACATATCTGCATCAAAGAAGTCGTAGCGAGCGTTTAGTGCCAACTGCGATATCATGGCTGCTCTGGAGTTCATTCTTACCTAGGTAAGTACTTGCGCTAAGTACAAAGTACCTAGGTAGTCCTTGAAGACGTGTTCGGAAATCTGTTTACGTTCCACGAATTCTTCAGTATAAGGTAGTTTCCTATACAAAGCTACACAGGTAATACCTATGTCCGGGAAGAAGAACGGATTGTGGGTTCGAATGGTGTATCGACAAGATACGCACTCACTTTTGCCAACTCTCTAGGAGGGTACCTGGCAATTTCAACGCCCGGGCGACTGAGGACCAAGGGCCGAAGAAAGAGCAGGTATTTGAGTGAAGGCCCGAAGTAACATAAGAAGCATCCCTGGCGCGAGGTGGGAAACATGACTTTTCTCCGCTTGTCGTGCACGATGCACTTGAGCAGTCACGCAGCTTCAATATCACGATGGAAGCATTCACCAAGAACGAAGGATTGGGAACCCATGGTCTTGTCGACGTCTCTTTGCCTTTCATACCATCGTTAAACCTTGGAGGTCAGAAATGCTGATGTACGGAATGCAACCACGGTTTTGCCTCGAAAATACTCCTCGTGCGCATCTGGACAATTTTCACCAAATTCATGCCAGCCAAGAACGCCCGCCCAGCAAAAAACCAAGGCGAGGAAATGAACCTGCAAACTCGCCACTACAGCATGAGTCCGGCCCCGAGCAGACCAGCAACAAAGACGGCAGCCATGCTTCCAAACAGACCGTTCACAGCCGGCGCGAGCCCCGGTGCGAGGGACGCACTGCTGCTGCTGCCGGACGTGGAAGCAGTGGTGGTGCCGTTAGTCGAGGACTCGTCGGAGCTGACGAGGGCCGTCAGGCTGGAGTCGGAAGCGAAGGCTGCAGACACACTGGAGGCGTTCTTGCAGGTCGACGTCGAGTAGTTGCCGGAGCCTGCGACGAAGTTGACGGTTGCGCACTACGGAACGCCTGTGTTAGAAAAGGTATACAGGAATTGAAGAAGTCTCTTTTTTCTTCTTTCTGTGGAAAAGGCTGTCTCGTGGCCGGGGGGAGGGAAGGGGGACGGCTCGTGTTAATAGCGTACCTGGTATAATAAGCCGTCAGGCCCGTCAACAACAACACCTAGGACGCCCTTGGACCCGGCAAGGCTAGCAGGTGCGGCAACCGCAGGTTGGCAGTAGTCGCCCTCTCCGGTCTGCGTGAAGATGGGGTAGATCTGGGTCCAGTTTGTGCTGCCCGTCTGGTCGGTGGTGGCGCGGAACAGCCAGTTGGCCTGAGGGTGACCCAGGAACAGGTCGAGGGCTTCACCGCCGACGTGGAAGTCGGTCACATTGTCCTTGGAGAAGTCGATGGTGACGCCGCCGCAGGGAGATGTGCCTTCCGTGTCCTCGTTGAAGGGTCCCACGGCGGCAGGGGCGTTGAGGGTGAAGTGGGCGGCTGCTAAGGTGGGCAGCAGAACGAGTTTGAGGAACGTCATCTTGCACGGTATGCTGGTGGAGGATTTGTTGTGGTGTTGAAGCTGGATGACTTGCTGTTGTAAGTCGGACGAAGCTCTCGTACCTGCGTGGGCGGTGAGCAAAACAGGCAGGCGGCTCTGGGATTCGGTATGACAGAGCGGTGGCGAGCGAAATTTGAGAAGGCACGGGGGAGCAAGGTGAGATATACTCAGAGGTCTACGGGATGAATCTCCTAGGTTCTAGAGCTTCGAGATGGCGCCTCGATCCAGCAGGGGTCCAAAGGGCTCTAAACCGGCAGCAAGAGCGGGAACGCCAACAGATTCTCGTGCGACGCATACGGGGTGAGCACATAAACCAAGGGTCAGAACAAAACCAAGTGACGGTCAAGATCCCTCGGCGCGAAGCCTTGGGTCGTATGAAATGCCTCGTGCTTCTCTGCTTGTGGAATCTGGGCCTCCTTCCGCGCTCACCATCGGAAGGTCTATAGACTGAGCAAGAAGGGTCAGACGAGTGAATTGTACGAGATGTTGAGACTGTGAGCAAGTTGTGTGCCCTTCCCCTAGGCTTTCTGGCATCTCTCTGAGGCGGCAACAATGTGTCCTATGTCATCTCAAAACCTGCTCGAGACGACGGCGTTCTGAACGTTGGGGTAAACGTGAACTCTGGACGTAGGCAAATGCGAGGTGGTTCACCACGAGCCGAGCTGGGGTGCTGATGTGAGCACTGAATCCGGCCTGTGGCTGGAACGGTGCTTCATGGGGTTTTTGGTTTTTGTTTTTGAAACAGGTCATCCACAAGATTTCGAGTTTACCTCAGGCGGAACGGAACTGAGCCAGGACCAAGATGAACCGTACCTCGTGATAGCGGTCGAGTCTGGATCTGCGGGCCGGAACTCGAACTCGATTCTTTCGGTGTTGCGAAAGGATAGGAATGGGCGAGTGGCAGCGATCTGTCCTCGACTGTGTGGTCATGATGCTCGCTGGTTCGTCATCTTGTCTGGTTTTGCTCCGGCTCGCAACGCTCAAGATGTACACTTCGCAAGCTGGAGTGAAGTCCAGCCTCTGCCGGAATCGACCCGATTGAAGCTGGTGCTGCAGATCTGGGGTAAGAACGAAGTACCTGACGGGCCTTTGGCCAGTGGCTGAATACACTATCGGATACTTGCTCAGTTAGTGGCAGTCTAATGGGCTGATCCTGGTCGAGCTTTTAAGCTTTTGATGGAAGCAGGGGTACTTATCAGATCTACAAAGTACCTTCTAGTAGAATACGGAATCGTCTGAGCATGTTCTGCACGTGTTCTGCATGCGCCATCATCCATTCAAGCATCCGCTTAGAAGGCTTTCGAACCAACACCGAAAAGGATGAAAGTGCGCGAGATGGAGCAGCCATGGCACCTGATCATCACGACAACAGGGCATCGTAGAGGCTAGAGCGTGGCCCTGGGTCTTGTGAGGTTTGAATCTGTCTCGGGATACACGAAGGCTTACCAAGTCGAGCACATCCTCAATTAAAGAAGCCTCTTCACCGAAACACGGCGAGAGCTTGATGGAAACTCACGGTTCGAAACCGCCACATGTGCGTCCTACCGTGCATACCATCTCACACCCTCCGGCGTGCCCCTCTGCCGCCTTTTTCATGGCTCGGGAGCTAAACCTCGTGGGCGCCTGTCTGGCGCCGGCGTGGCGTCCAGGAAGGAGCCGGACCTGAGCAGGTTTCCATTTCTCTTCCACTGTTTCGAGTCAGTCAAGGCCTGAGGGTGAAGATGAGGGTCAGGCGGAGAGCAAAGTGACTGGATTGGTGCTTCTGACCGCACTATTTGCATCGCTCCCGAGGTCCTTCGCTGGATGACCCTGGGCGCACTTCTTCCCTCGCCATCTTTGGTCGGGTCATGCATTTCTATGCTCCGGCTCTGAAGCCTCTTGCCGGCACTGAGGTTGAAAGGTTTGGCGATATACTCGGAACTCCCTCCTGTTTTGTATCAGCCGGCTCACTGGCTCAAACCTTCCGCTTGCCCACTTTCTGCTCTACAAGATTCCCGGACGGCTACTCTAGGGCGAATAACCTGCTCTTCAAGACTGAGCCATTTATTTGGTCTTTTATGCTGCGATAAGCAGTTAAACGTCCCACCGCCTCGGGATTCCAGTCCCTAATTATCGACCCGCGCCGCTTCCCAAAAAAGTCGACGGCTGCTTCTGTCTCTGGGTCTCGATATAGCTTCAACGGACGCTGGAACGTTTGTCTTGGCAGTAACAAGCACCAAGCTCCTCGTAGCCTGTGCGTGTCGTGTTCTCTCACAAGTTATTGGTCCTTAGAAACCAATCAGTTTTGTTGTGACGCATACGCGACTTCTTCTGGGCTTCTCTTTCCGCAAATAGACACGATGGACATGTCAATGTCAAGTATGGATATGGGGATGAGTATGTTCCAGACAGTGAACATGGGTCTGGCGCGCGCATACTGGTATCTCATCGCCGGTGTGGTAGGCCTACTGGCGGTGGTGCGTGCTGCAAACTACGTTCAGAGAAGAATAAGGTAAGCCACGGCAACCGAGACCTGGGTTTGACTTTCAACTTGCCCATGGTATGCACGCTGACAACTCACAGGTTGCGAAGATGTGCAACCTCATCTGCTCAATTCCCCACGAAACCGACCGGACCGATGTCACAAGCATGGGCGACGGTGACGGCGATCGGGCGCGAAGCCAGCTACACTCAGCTCTATGTTCCCACTCGCTTTCTCTCCTGGCTCACACCTCCATCCACGGGCCGTGTCCTCGTCCTGCTCGTCTACTGGGCTGTAGTTATCTACATGGCCACCGCTGGGGCCATCGTCAAGGATGCCTACTTTTGGGAACGCATTGGGTTCCGCGACGCCTGGGTCACTGTCACGCAGGTGCCCTTCCTCTACCTGCTCGCCTCCAAGAGTAGTGTCATCGGCAAGATCGTCGGCAGCAGCTACGAGCGTCTCAACTGGCTGCACCGATGGGTCGCGCGCACCATGTTCGTGACGGCTTCGATACACGGCTGGCACTTTTGGTCCGAGTGGGTGCGTGCCGACATTGTGGAGGAGCAGTTCCAGATCATGGGCCCAATGATCAAATTCGGGCTGGCTGCCTGGGGACTGTTGCTGTGGGCGAACCTCTCAGGACTTGCACCACTGCGGCACCTGTGCTACGAGTTCTTCGTCGCTCAGCACATGCTGACTTGGATTGTCTTCCTCTACGTCGTCTACATGCACGTTCCTTCGTATGCGCAGTACAATGTATGGTTTGCCATCGCTGCTCTGTGCTTTGACCGCTTTTACAGGAGCGTGTTGCTCATTTGGCAGAACATCAAGTTCGGGCCAAACCGGTCAGGATGCAAGGGCGGACAACGGATCGGACATCAGGCGCATATCAAGGCGGTCGGTGAAGACATCGCCGTTGTCACAATCAAGGACGTCCACTTCTCCTGGAGAGCAGGCCAGCATTTGTACTTGTGGATGCCCAAGATTGGCCTGTCGGACCATCATCCATACACTATTGCTTCTGCGCACACCATCTCCGGAATGTGCATCTGCAACAGCATCCAGCTTGTGGTGCGCAAACACAAGGGCTTTTCGCGTAGGCTCTACAACCACGCGAAGAAGATGCAGGCGTCCGGCAACAAGGAGCCGGTCACGGCATTCGTCACCGGACCGTACGGTCTCCCGCCGCGCTGGGACATATACGACACGCTGGTCTTGATCTCGGCGTCGACGGGAGCCAGCTTCACCCTACCCATCCTGGAGAGCGTTCTCTTGTCCAAGGACAGAACCCTCTGCACGCGGCGGATAGACTTTCTGCTCGCGGCCAAGAAAGGCGAGGAGATCGACTACTACGTCCAGCGGCTGCACGAGATGATCGACAGGGCCGCGGACGTGGGCATCGAGTTGAAGGTGCACATCGCCGTGACCCAAGGCCCGCCGCTGCCGACCCTCGTAAAAAGGTCAGATACCGGCGAGACGTCCACCGGCGCGTGGTCGTCGTCGTCCACCTCCAACTGGGGGAACCTGACCAAGACGACAGAGGTCGCCGCCGCCGTCGACCTCGAGAAGCAAGGCGCCATGCTAGATGGCCACAGGCGCGAGAGCTCTGCCAGCAGCGACTCGCACGTGCACCACCTCAGCTCGCGGCCGAACATCGAGGCGTTCATCAGGGATCCCGTCGAGGCTGCTGGTGGCGAGACGTCGGTGGTGGTCTGTGGTGGGAAGTCGCTGGTGGCGCGGGCCAGGAATTGTGTTGCGGCTTTGAGTGACCAGAGAGCAGTTCACAAGGGGACGGGGGCGCAGGGGATCCATTTACACGTCGAGGAGTACTGCTTCTAGGCTTGTCTGATATTTAAATCATGCCGCTTCGTGCACATAGTAGGGGCTTTAGACCAAAAAAGATTGGTTCTCATGTGACTTATGCAAAGTCCAGTACATCCATCATGAAGTGAGCTCAAGGAATGGACACAGACAAGTAAATACCAACAGGGCAAGAGAAGAAGATGAAGAAGAGGAAGGACGCTGGGCTGTCTTCCCTTATTTTTCTTTGGGCTAAAGGCAGGGGTGGCGCCTGCTGTTCAGGCACAAGGGTCCACGCTATCGATTAGCGCCGCAGTGGAGGGGAAAGCTGGAGGGAGTGACCGCAAATAGAAAAAAAACTTTGGCGATTGAGTCACAGCGCGACAGGAAACGGAAGAGTGAATCACTCCGATACCCATCCATGAGAAGAGGGCATGAACATCTTTCGTCCGCTCTCTAGACGCTCCGTTTCTTCTTCCAACCCGATACCAGTCCCACGACTAACCGCTTCACTGAGCACAAAGGCTGCTTCATCTCTGCGACGGCAACTGACGATCCCCTCCTTCTGCAATAACTACCCCACCTTGAACTTCGACTCGACTTCTGCTTGCCTTGGACCATTCACACTGATACCCAAGACGAACCCTTTGTTCCGTCTATCCTACTCTCTCTGCGCCAAGCAAGCCATACGCTGCCCTCACCAGACAACCACCATGGCGGCCCCTCCGGCTGGCATCGACCACTTGGTCAAGCTCACCTCCGACCTCACACTCGGCCAGATCCGGGACAAGTTTCCAAACTGCTACCCCGAGACAAACCCCATCGACGTCTACAGGTCACACCTGACCAATACCCTCGAGAAAATCACGGGCGTCGACCCCAAGATCATCTACCCTGCCCTACAATGGACGCAAGGTCTGGACAAGGGCGACCTCATGCTGGCCGTGCCCGCCCTCCGGGTCAAGGGCAAGAAGCCTGACGAGCTGGCCAAGGAGTGGGCAGAGAAGGTCGGTTTTGTGCCGACCAGAACCCGGGGAAGAAAAGCGGCATACTAACAACAAGATACATCCAGTTCCCCGACGATGACCCTCTCGTCAACAAGCCCGCCGCGAGCGCCGTCCACCTGTCCTTCTACTTCAAGGCCGAGCCCCTCACGAAAGCCGTCATCCCCCTGATCCGCTCACTCGGCCAGAGCTACGGGAACAACCCAGCCTTCGGCCTCAAGGACCCCAAGGATCCCGACTCGGGCAAGAAGCGCATCATCGTCGAGTTCTCCTCGCCCAACATTGCCAAGCCCTTCCACGCCGGCCACCTGCGGAGCACCATCATCGGCGGCTTCATCGCGAACCTGTACGAGCGCGCGGGCTGGGACGTTGTCCGGATAAACTACCTCGGCGACTGGGGCAAGCAGTACGGTCTCCTGGCGCTGGCGTTTGAGCGGTACGGAGACGAGGACGCGTTGAACAAGGACCCGATCAATCACCTTTTCAACCTGTACGTCCGGATCAATGGCGAGATCAAGGAGGAAGAGGAGAAGGTAAAGGCGCTGAAGGCCGAGGGCAAGGAGGCGGAGGCGGCCGAGATGGCGGAGAAGGGCCTGGACGAGCAGGCTCGGAAATATTTCAAGAAGATGGTGGACGGCGACGATGTAGCTCTGGTGCAGTGGCGCCGGTTCCGGGATCTGTCAATCGCTCGATATAAGCAGACATATGCTCGGTTGAACATCCACTTCGACAGCTACTCGGGCGAAAGCCAGGTGCCCGAGTCAGCAATGGAGGCAGCCGCCACAGAGATGGAGAACAAGGGCATATCGACAGAGTCAGACGGCGCACGTATCGTCGACTTCACAGCGCTGGTCCCCGGCAAGGAGGGCAAGCGGCTCGAGCGGCCAATTATCCGCAAGAAGGACGGCACGGCGCTGTACCTGACGCGGGACATCAGCGAACTGTTGGGTCGGCACGAGAAGTACGGCTTCGACCAGATGATCTACGTCGTCGCCTCGCAACAGGATCTGCATTTGAAGCAGCTATTCAAGATCATCGAGCTGATGGGCCACAAAGAGATCGCGGCCAAGTGCCAGCACATCAATTTTGGTATGGTTCTGGGTATGAGCACACGGAAGGGCACAGTCAAGTTCTTGGATGACATCCTGCGCGATGTGGGCGATAAGATGCACGAGGTGATGCGCAAGAACGAGGACAAATACTCGCAGGTTGAGAACCCCGAGGCTGTGGCTGATACGCTGGGTATCAGCAGTGTGATGATCCAGGACATGACTGGCAAGAGGTACGCTACATGCACTGGAACACACCGTCTGAGCGATGCTGGTTATTGACAATGTGACAGGATCAATAACTACACCTTCAACATGGACGCCATGACCTCCTTCGAAGGCGACACCGGTCCCTACCTGCAATACGCCCACGCGCGCGTCTGCTCCATCGAGCGCAAGGCGGCGATCCCCGCGGAGCAGCTTGCAGCGGCGGACCTCACGCTGCTGAAAGAGCCGCACGCCGTGAACCTAGTCCGGATGCTATCCCAGTGGCCCGACGTTGTGCAGAACACGCTCAAGACGCTCGAGCCAACGACTGTCGTCGTGTACCTGTTCAAGCTTACGCACGTGCTCAGCTCGTCGTATGACCAACTGCGCATCGTAGGCGCCGAGGAGGAGACCAAGAAGGCGCGCATGGCGCTGTATGATGCCTCGCGCACTGTCATTGCGAACGGCATGCGGCTGTTGGGGCTGTCTCCGGTCGAGCGGATGTGAGCAAAGGCAAGGTGTAGAGACTTGTGCGTAGATTCCCCGTGGCTGATCAACTGCTCAAAATCGTCGGCTAGACAGAAGCAAAATTATAATAGATTTGAGATGAGATGTCTGTTCAATCTGTCTCGCAGCGGTGCCCTTCAGCTTCGGAACTCCACAGGTCAGAGAAGGGGCATACAGTCGCAGTTTGACCAGTCCGTCCATTCGTCTCCCCTTCCACTATGACGCGTGTCGCTTCCGCTTTTTGTTTCGTTATTTTTGGTTTCCAGAAGCACCGGAAGACCGCTTCGTGTTTTCCTGGCAGAGATGCGCCAGACGGATGCATATTCTGAAGCAGTCGTTCGCCTGGGCTTGCCGGCGCCATAGCTTAGCCTCGGGGCCTATTTTCAGGAAAACTTCAAAGGCCAAGCCGCTTCGATGGTCTTCCCCACTGTGAGTTGGGGAACTACTGGCGCTAGAACACACGATGAACCTCAAAGCTGCCGCCGTTTGGGATTTGCGTACCCCGAATGTTCGTTTTCTTATACACTTGACATCGTGCTTTCACGTCTGCCGCGTGTCAGTCTTATCGCGGTCCTGCCATATTGACGCCTTTTGTTCTACCGGTTGCCTCAAATGAGCAACGTGCCTGGAGGCCTAGGAGATGAGCGAGCATGACAGCTAACATGGGACCATATCCGAAGCAGCTTTGGTCCAGCCAGAGCACTTTCCGACCTCCTGGCCTTTGCCAAGGTTGCCAAACCCGACGGCGAGGGAAAAAGCCCTCGATCCTGAGCCGGATGACACAGACTAGTGGTCAGCCACTATTGCGGAAGTCTTCCCTGGTGCCGCGGACGAGCGCTGTCTCCTACCTATCAGCACGATCCGTCGCGCTTGGACGCTGCCGTCTCGTGTTGCCGAATGACGAAGTTCACATCGTGAGGCGCTCCTGAGAGATTGCGCGGCCTGGGCCAAGTTAGCATCTTGCCGCCCCGGGGCGCTGGGCAAGAGTGTGTCAAAGAACCGTTCAATACGGGCTTCTGGGACGCCGAGTTCTGTCTGTGGGGCGATTCGTAAGACCCCGTGTAGTGAGGAAGGGGGCTTAAGGTGATTCAGAGACCAGTATGGGGCCAGATGAAGTGCTCGGCCTGTTCCAAAATCGTATTAGTATCTCAGAGGAGCCAGTTGCGTCCCACACGGCCACCCGGCTTCAATTTCTAAGAAATGGTTTGCCCGTGGTTCATACGGCTGATCTTGCTTCATCCACGCCGTGAAATCTGGTCAGCCTGGCCCAATTGAGGATGTTTACAGCTCCGTTTCTGTTCCTAGTCGCAGGGCTGGCCCTTGCAATAGCACATCTCTACAATGTGAGGACGAAGAAGCAGAAGAAGCTACCCGCAGGCAGTCGCCCACTGCCTGGACCAAAAGGTGAATCGAGGCCTCACAGCTCGTACGGGGCTACCGGTAACTGACGAGACCCTTTGACCAGGTCTGCCTTTGGTTGGTCGTGTCCACGATGTTCCTGCAGAGGCGGCACATCTCAAGTTCTACGAGTGGGCCAAAGAGTACGGCCCAATCTACCAGATGGAGATATTCGGCACGGTCCACGTCTGGATCTCAGACGAGAAGATCGCGCATGACCTGATGTCCAAGAGGAACACAATCTACTCGGACAGGCCTGTCATCACCAACTTGCCGGACAACCGCACCAGCGGCGACTATCTGGCCCTGCTCGGAAGGACCGGTGAGTCTTGACCAGGCTCGAGGGAGCCGAACGGCCCTCTGGATGATAAGCAGTCAGCGATGTTGACAACGGGGGACAGACACTTGGAAGCGCCAGCGCAAGCTCTGCCACCACCTCATGACGAGCTCCGCCCAGGAGTCCCTCCACGGCTACCCCACCCGCGAGCGCGACCGCTTCCTGTACCTCATGTCGCAGGACAGCGGCAACTACGCCGAGTGGGTCGAGCAGCTCACCAGCCGGACCGTGTCCCGGCTGTCCTGGGGGAGCCCGCACCCGGCCAGGGTCCTGCGGAAGACGACGCTGGGCCTCCTCGAGACCATCTCGCCCTCGGGCGCGCTGCCCAACGTCATCAGCTGGCTGGCGAACGTCCCTGCGGCCCTCAGCCCGTGGAAGAGGAAGGAGCGCGCGAGGCACGAGCTCGAGGAGAGGCTGTTCAGGATGAACATTGGCTACGTGGAGAGCATGCGTGAGGCCGAGGGCGGCGCGAGGCCTAGTTTTGTGAGGAAGTTCCTGGAAGACAAGGAGCGTGAGAAGGTCGCGGGGGAGAAGGCGAGTTTGGATGGCGAAAAAGATGTCTCGAGGTGGGCGGATACGGCCAAGGGAGAAGCGACATACGTGGTCGGCCTCATGGCGATTGCCGGTGCCCTCACCATCGGGAGTCCTGTACAGTCGTATCTGCTGGCGATGTGTCATTATCCGGATTGGCAGGGAAAGTTGCAGCAAGAGATCGACAGCGTGTGTAAGGGCCGGTGTCCGCAGTGGGAGGACAGAGAGAAGTTGCCGATGTTGAGGGCCGTGGCGAAGGAGGTGCTGCGTTGGAGGCCGCCTGTGCCCACTGGCATTCCGCACGCGCTCGAGAAAGACGACGTCTACAATGGCTACTTCATCCCAGCTGGGGCGACGATCCACGCTCTGGAGTGGTAAGAAGACCTGCCGAGCATCGCCACCAGACTACTCGCTAACATATTACTGTACTTCCCAGGGGCATCACTCGGGACGAGACAGTCTACCCTGACGCCGAGGTCTTCAACCCGGACCGGTGGCTCTCGCCGGCCTACCCGACGACCTACCGTGAGCCGCTGACGCGCTACCCCAACCTGGACGGCTACTCGCAGTTCGGCTTCGGGCGTCGTACGTGCCAAGGTGTGCCCATCGTGGACCAGGACCTGTTCCTCGCCATGGGCGGGATGGCCTGGGCCTTCACCATGCAGAAGAAGCGCGACCCGGCCACGGGCGGCGAGATCCCGGTGCACTGGAACACCTACACGCCGCTGCTGATTGCCAAGCCGGCCAGGTTCGAATTCGATGCCGTCGCGAGGGGTGGTGAGGCGAGGACGGAGGAGTTGAGGAGGATGTGGGAGCGCGCCAAGGAGGAGGACGAAGAGTTGGTCCTTGGAGAGGACGGGACGCTGAGACATGTTGTGGGCTTGGATGAGAAGCGCTTGGGCCACGAGAGTGACAGTGATCATGATGTGCTGATCAATGTCAGGGACTCTTCTCCAGAATCGACAGAGTCCGGCAACGGCAGAGACTGAGACAGAGCTGATTACTTCATGTTCGGATCGCTCAGAAGTAGCAGTAATTTTGGAGGGCGTTGCTTCTGTCTTACAATGCGTATAGAAAACCGTATAGAGATGTTGGTTTTGTCTATCATCAAACAGCTAATGGACCCGTGCGCTTGAACCGTCCCCTGCTGGAAGCTCATGGTTTGTGCCATAGACACTTCGTTCCCCAGAGAATCAATTTATGTGTATGCGAAAGGAACAGAAAATACCAGGAATAGGAAAATCCATTCTGTGTTGTTCTCTCGTGAGTCTCCCACGGTTGGGACAAATCGCTTTACAACGTGAAGCGAAAAGCAAAGGAGCAGTCCCCCAAGTTACTCATCTCAGTGCTGCGCACCTGTCTTTCCGTTGCCTCCAATCAATCGGCCCTGTTCCCAGAAGCCCTGGGCATGTTTTCAAATCGCATTAGAGCCCACTTGGCTGCATGTCTCGCCGCAAGGGCAAGGGCACCGATCGATAGCACAGCGAAGGACACCCCTTGCCCCGCGGCCATCAGATACCCGGGTACCGAGAAGATTCCTGTGCGAGAAAAATGTTTGCCACAAATGTGATCTGAATGCCACTTCCGAAAGGCCACTTTCGAGATCCATTGGGTTCCTTGGCCAACTATACAAAAGACATACCCAGGTAGGTCACCGATGAAGGCACCATGACGGATCGTGAACCAGACTGATTCCCAATTTCGTTCCGCCAACTGAAAGGGGGAAATAAAACCAACATGGCCCTCGGGCGTAATTCGAGCGCAATGGAAATAGAGTTCATCGCGTTGGGACTGTTCCCACTCCAACTTCCATGGATTCGATTCATGTCAGTCCTGTGAAACGATGCTAACTGCGTGGCTGTGCCTGCTCGGTCCGTCGAGCGTGGAGAAAAGCTTGAAAAAGTCTTGCTGTGGAATTGTTGATCATCTAAGAATAACAATACATACCTAGGTAGGTATACCACTGCCACCGTCACATTGCAAGGCAGATTGACATATTTTTTCTTCTCTTCCGTACCCTCGCTCGGGTCCTTCCGGGGTCAATTTCATGACTTGGGTATCTCCGGACGTTTCTTCGCTGACTGCCAAAATTACCCAAGTTGTTGCATCGAAGCTTTCAAGATTGTTCCGATGCCTGTCAGGCGACGTCGGCTGTACGGCGAGCTTCTAATCAGCCTATACAGAGGCAATTCGCATGTCTACTAACTTTGGTTGTCTCAAACTCTGCTTAAATAAGAGCAAGCACTCAAGGCGCACTTTTTGAGGTGATTTGGTAGTATCACAATATGATGTGTTTTTTTTAAATGGGGCCCTGGAGCAACGAATGTACTCAGGTAGTCTAAGAATTATAAGCTATTAGGCGGGGGCTAGGTACATGTCCCACACCATCCGCAAATATGTACATGTTGCAATCTTAACTCTCTTCACACCTTGTATCCTGCTTTCCCTTGCCATCACTGTCTGTCTGCATTCTCAACCCAAAGTTGACTTAAGCGTAGGGGCTGGGGAGGCCGGCGTCGGTGTAGCAAGTGTCCTTCTCAGACGAACAGGTAGCCTGGTTGGCACCAGGGCCGCTGCGGCAGGCGTCAGCCGCCTTGTCGCAGCAGGTAGCAGCCCGGCCGGCGCAGTCAGCCTGGTTGGCATCGCCCGAGGACTGGCACTGGGTGCGGACATCAGTGCAAGACTGGGCGCGCTTGGCGTAGGGGCTGGGAAGACCGGCGTCGGTGTAGCAGGTGTCCTTCTCAGATGAGCAAGTAGCCTGGTTGGCTCCAGGGCCGCTGCGGCAGGCGTCGGCCGCCTTGTCGCAGCAAGTGGCAGCACGTCCAGCACAGTCGGCCTGGTTGGCGTCTCCAGAAGACTGGCACTGGGTGCGGACATCCGTGCAAGACTGGGCGCGCTTGGCGTAGGGGCTGGGGAGGCCGGCGTCGGTGTAGCAGGTGTCCTTCTCAGATGAGCAAGTAGCCTGGTTGGCTCCAGGGCCGCTGCGGCAGGCGTTGGCCTTGTTGTCACAGCATGTGGCAGCACGGCCAGCGCAGTCGGCCTGGTTGGCGTCGCCGGAGGACTGGCAGTTGGTGCGAACGGCGGTGCAGTCAGTGGTGGCGCGGCTCATGACCACTGGCGACAAGGCGAGACCTTGGGACAGGAGGGCCGAGAAGGCAACGACGGTGGTCATGGAGAAATACATGATGGTAGTTTGAATGATAGTATCGTCGCAGTTTGAACGAGTGTTTTGTGGTGAGAATCTTGGAGTGTTTGTTGAACGAATGTGAAGTTGAGTTGCTGATGATGCTCTCTAAACTCTCCCACTTGACAATGGATGTCTCGTCATATATATATTTTTTCAGTATGCACTCGATAGATCTATGGAAATGTTCCTGATCGTCACAGCGGGTTCTTCAACGTGGCAGTGCACTGTCAAGCCCGAATTGTGGAGATGGCAGAGACGACGGCCAAAAGGAGCGAGCGAGATGGCTGCATGTCTCCACGCTACTGAGGCTTATGAAAAGCTTTGGCCCGCAACGCAGGGCCGTTGACTCGAAAAAATCCTCAGGTCTTAGATAAAGATCAGCGGTCTGATATTCAGCTTGAGGAACGTTTGGCCACGTAGGAAACAAGCTTAAATCTGTGGAGACCGTCAAATGTACTTGACACTGTACAACGAGGCTGATGCTGCTCAGGGGCAAAGACGTTCTCCAAGAGTTGCGCCCTCAGTGCCAATTGTAAGAGAGTGAATGTAAGCTCTGAGAAACATGATTTCTATTTCCGTCATTTTCAGACAACCAGCCTCCTGGCTCGAGATACGTACACGCCGATTACAATTGCAGGTCAGGTAATGCAAATGGGCAGGATACATCTATCTCGTGAGTCTGTGCCTCGTGCATTCCATCTTCTCAAGCCATGGACTAGAGCCCAGTGTCAGGACAAGGTGAAAGCTGAATAGCGCCCAATCCATCGATGTTGCGGGTCCGACCAGAGTGTTGGTCCGGCCGCACCGAGAGCTGAAAGGGGATGATCACAATCTTGCTGCACAATGAGGAGCTCACGAATCAAAGCCTGCAAAAGCAAGACAAAGCTAGGTGAAGTTGTACTATATCATCAATTGGTGATCCACTTGCAAGACCAGACCTTATGCACAGCCCCGTGATACCTATGATCAGATGAGGCTAAGGCTGCTCAAGGCTCAACTTGGAGCATGGCCTTTCAGACTGTGTCAGTGTTAACAGGTAGTTTTTAAACGAGTCCCGGTGGACTACAGACATGGAGATACTGTGGAAATGGCATTGCCTCGTGTTCAGGATGTGGGTGCTGAATGTGGATGCGTGGGTAAAGGACTTTGTCCGATGGCTCAGCCTCGCCCCCATAATCCCCAGATTCGAGTGCCCAACGACAACTTCAGGAGTGTAGACCACAGGGTCTCTCGAGATCCCCGTGATCGATACGGAGCACGAGTCCGTTGAGTGCAGATAGTCCAGTGCCATTTGAGGAGATGAGGGGATCAAGGCAGAGTCAAAGAGTGATCCATTTCTATTGTTCTGGTCTATGCTGGTTGAGACTCACCCGCTTGTGCCTAACTTCATCATGATGGAATGCCATCCATTTCGGCCAAAGCATTCTCCCATACACGTCCGATATGATTCTGGTAGATCCAGCTCATATCGCTTCCCTCTTTGATGACTTTGACCTTGACTCTCTCCTCCTCCGTGAGTCCACCGGTGCCAACTTCTAGCTCCGCAAGTTTCGCGGCCTTCTTTGCCGCCTGACCGCCGAGATATTCGTACATGCGCGAATAGTATGGAACCCGTATCCGATCAAAAAGCGGTAAGGCCTTGTTCCTGTCGTTTCCATAGTGCTGCAGTGCTTGTGCGAGTACCCACCCGTCTTCCATGGCGAAGCCCGCGCCAGAGCCGAATGCCCCCGAGAGCGCGTGCGACGAGTCGCCCACCAAGACGATCTTGTTGTTCCAAGCGGTCAGCTGTGCGAGCTCTGGTCCTGCAAACGCGGCAAATTCCCGCCAGGCGCCGTCCGGGATTCTCTTGAGGGCTTGTTGAATCTGAGGGAGGTACTCCTGAGAAGGAGAGAAACCGATTTGTCAGTCCATAGGCATCACCATAGTAGGAGCAAGAGAGCCATGCCGTCTCACCTTGAAATGACCCTCGACATATCCGTTCGTGACCGGTACGCCCCAGACGACCTTGTCTACGCTGTGCACGGCCGGGTCCTGATACTCCCTCGCGGCTATTTCCCCGAGGCCCTCACCTACCGGCGAGAAGTACACATGCGACGTCGGCAGATGCCACCATCCCGTCAGACCAAACCGCTCGTCCAGATCCGTCAGGTCCTTCAGCGGTAACAGAGCCCTCCAGATCGTCGTCCCCGTGAAAGCAATCCGGTAATCATCCCACGCGCAGTCCCGCACCGCAGACCGGATCCCGTCCGCGCCCACCACGAGATCGGCGACCTCCCTCGCGCCGTCCGCAAACGTCAGCTCGACGCCCTCCTCGCCCAGGTCCACGATCCTCTCGAGCTTCCTCGACAGCCTGATTACGCCCTCGGGGACGTGCGCCAGCAGCTCGCCCTGCAGCTTGGTCCGCTGCGTCCGTATCGTCGGCCTCGCCTTCCACCCGGGGCCCGGCCAGGCCGGGTCGCCCGGCCGCGCGCTGCGGTGCAGCTCCTCGCCGGTGCGGCCGTTGACGTTGAGCACGACGTTGCTCTGGTGGCCGCTGGCCAGGCTGTCCGCGACGCCGAGCAGCTCCATAACGTTCCACGAGTTGGGCCCAATGTTAATGCCCGCGCCGACCTCCCGGAGGACCCGGTCCTTTTCGTATACGCGCACGGCCACGTTGGGGATCTTGGACAGCGCGATGGCCGTCGCGAGGCCGCCGGGCCCGCCGCCGACCACGGCGACCCGGAACGGTTTCGATGCCGACGTGCTGGCAGCGTCGACGGCCACGTCGGGCTCGGTGGTGAGCACGCTGCCCATTGTGTATTTGAGAAAAGAGATGCTTGGCGAGTTCTATATTCTTTGAGCACGATCTAGATACCAATTCTGGATGCTAGTAAGTAAACGTTTCTTGGGCGTGGCAAAGACAAATCAAGAGCAATAAAACCTATTACAAAGTCAGCGCCTATATATACCAATCGTTCTCAACGTGGATACCCGGCAAAATTGTCCCGCAACAGTGGGTGGTGGCTTATATCGGCATCTCCAACCCTGTCGTCAATGAGCGAGCCGATGGCGTGCTCTTCCTATCAAGCACATCAAGCTGCAGCGCAATGAGGATTTCTCACACAAAGGCACGATGGCGGGAACCACTACACCTGAGGATCAGACCACCTTGGAGAGATAAGAGCGTCGAGATTGCTAAGCCTGCTATATGCTGCGTGTTTGCAGAGTATAGACATTTCAGGCAGCAGAAGAAGCGCAGGAACAGCATTGCTTGCTCGTATATCCGAGACCCAACTCGAGTAGAACGCCAGACGACAAAAGAAATAATGGCTACAAAGACAATTGAAATACAAGGTGTGCGCTTGGAACCAAGACCAAGAATCAATGCTTCCGCGTCCCCTACTAGAGTCTCAAGCTCCATTAATCTGACCACCTGGACCAGCAACATGTTGGTTGCCCGGAGAACAGCAAGCGCATAGATCGAACACGCCGAAGAGAAGTTGGGTATAAACGAAACGAGGGTCTGCTCCGGCTTCCTTTCCCTTGCCGGAGCCGTCACTCAGCAACAACCCATTTGAAGCCCCTGGTTCCTGCTGGATACGCGCGTTTGTGGTCTTAAGCTTCGTGGTCTTGTTGCCTGATCTTTTTACTCCCACTCCGTTATGTGTGATTATTATCACATGATCCATCGTATAGTTATCTGAGAGGGCGAATTCTCTTGACGTAGCCAGTCACTGCGGCGTAATGGGTGGCGTTTCATCCCCAGAGTGCGTTCAAAGTTCATCTTTGACATTCTGTGTCGCCTTCTTGACTCCGTCGGTCGCATCCGTAGCAACGCTCGAGACCGTTTCAGAAGCAACACTGACAGCACTGCTTACGGATGAGGCAACCCCCGAATATACTCCAGCGAAACGAGAATAGACGCTCTCGCTGAATGTCGGCTCCTTGCCGACGAGAAGCTCTGATAGAATGCTGCTCACGACAACGTACTGCTCTGAAGCCTTCTCCGAAGCAGCGGCGGCATACGCGCCCGCTGCGCTAGTAACAGCCTCAGCGTTACTGCCGGCTGCATCGGTTGCAAAAGCAGCGTAGTCACCGGCAGCGTTGTAGAAGCTGTCGTACCAAGCAGTCGGCGTAGGCTGACCATACACCTGGGCACTTAGTTGGTCGACGACCGCATTCCAGCTCTCTGAAGCAAAAGTACCCGCGGCACCAGCGGCTGACGCGACATTATCATAGCCACCCGCAGCGATCGAGCTTGCATTCTCTCCAACCACGGAAGCTACGGAGCTGGCATTCTCTCCGACCACAGAAGCCGCTGAGGCTGCAGACTCACTGGCGACGGACGCGACTGAGGAGATTGTTCCAGCAATATCGGTAGGAGTAGGTGTCGCTGTGACGGAGCTGAGAGCACTGGACGCAGCAGCAAGGAATTCGGAGTATCGCGCTTGGGCAAGACCCAGGCCTGCATAGTAGTTGAGCCGAGCGTTTTCAAGTAGTTTATCGGCGTTTGCGCCTGCCGCGGAAGTGACCGCAGACAATGACTCGCCAGCAACGGAAGCAACGGAGGAGGCAGTACCAGAGATATCGCTGGGCGTCGGATTGGCGAGGCCGATGGCGACCTTTGCGCTCTCGTACTGTTCCTGAGCCCAAGCTTGACCCTCATTCAGTCGCTGGGCAGCAACAGACTCAACCTGGGACCAGCCTGCAAAGGTAGGCAAGGAAGGGAGAGCGTTGGTGGTGGTCGAAGTCGCGAGAACACCAGTTGCGGCACCGAGTGCGGCATCGAGTCTTGAGCTCGCCGCTGCAACAGCCTCTCCATAAGCGGAGGTCACCGAAGCCAACAACTGTTCATGTGCCGGTTTCGGAGTACCCGAGACTTGAACCGAGACAAGTGACAACACCTGGGAGTAACGATCAGCGGCTCCAGACATCGCAGCCGAGTAGGCCGATGAAGCGGCTGAAGAGACAGAAGCCGGAACGTCCGATTGCATGGAAGATATGATGTCCTGAGCAGCAGCAAAGGTATCATCATCGTCATCCATAATAGGCTGGCGGCTAGGAACCGACTGAGCTGCCGCTCCCAGGAACGCAGACTTGACAGACTCCGTGGTCTGCGAGCTTTTTGGCTCTTGGGCAGGCGGCACATCAGCGTCGGCAGGGTCCGCGACTTCGTCAATCGGCAGATCAGCAGAAGCTGGCTCAGCAGATTCGGTTGCATCGGTAGTGTCGTGTAAAAAGACGGGAGTTTCCTCAAGGATGATGGTCGACGCAAGATCGGGCGTGTCATTGGCTTCTTCAGGCACCTGGTCAGGAGCAACCGACGAAGAGGCCTCGTCCCGATCACTGGCAACAAACTCCGTCGCCTCGACAGGTTTAGATTCGTCGCCCGCGCTGTGCGTCTCGGTCTCGGCATCAGCCTGCGATTCGTCTGCTTCTGGAGCTTGCACCTTGGATCTCTCCTCGGCTGCAAGTCGCGCTGAGTCTGGGTCGAAGTCGTCAGAATCATCCTGAGCGGCAAGCTTCCAGCCCGCCACCTGTTTCAGGGTCGCGAGCTGCTTGGCCGCGTTCTGGGCTAACTCCATGGCCCGACTCTCGATTGCGCGGCCTTCATCTTCAGCGGCTTGGAGTCCGGGATGGGAAGTAATGAGATTCTTAAGGTCACCCTCCCACTCGTCAAAGCGATCCTTCAGTTGATGATACTTGGCCCAATCCTTGTAGGTGACTCCGTCCATCCAGGCCCACTTCATGCCAATCTTCTGCAGAGCCAGATCACGGATTCCGTCGAGTATCCTGAAATGATTCTCGGCCGCTTTGAGGACGGTAGCTTGTAGTTCCTTTTCGTAATTGTCGGACCAGCTGCGCACATCTTGCGACTTCCCCTTCATTTCCAAACCGGCCTTCCGTACTGCAGTGCTGATCTTCTCTTGGGCAGTCTCAGGCGACTCGGAGCCTGCCTTGGCTTGGCTTAATATTTGCACTATTTCTGCCTTCAGCGTCTTCACTTCGTCATCTAGGGATTCTTGCAGTTGCTTGACGAGAGATTTGCCCATTGGATGGGCCTGACGCTCGATCATACGCTTTGAGATATCGTCGATGCGGTCGTCAATCTCGGCGGCGCCTTCATCAGCAGCTTTGGCGTACTTTTCCTGCCAGGCTTTCAAATCCTCGGCGACTATTTCTCGTGCAGTCTTACGCACGTCGCTCTCGTCCGGCGAAGGTTCTGGGGCAGGGATTTCTCTTTCCTTGATCTTCTCGGCTATGGAATCGGTATGAGGAGCAGCCTCCTCAGAGCTAGGTGCGGACGCCACGGAGGAGGACCTGGGCTCGGACGTCGTGGTCGCCGCGTCAGTAGACACCAGTGTAGATGATGCGGACGACGCGATTGATGTTGGCTCAGTGACCGTCGAGGCAGCCTTTGCTGCCGTACTGTTTCACTGATGTTAGCCTCGCCTCGTAGCGTACTCATGAGGGAGGGGGGGGGGGGCGACTCACCTGGAGATAGTCTCGCCCGCCTTCTGGGTGCTACTCGCATTGTGCCGGCCGAGCCTCTGGCTGATCTTCACTAGCTGAGGCTCAACGTTCTCCGTGTATAGGAACCGAAGCTGAGGCCAGATCGTGCCGTCTAGAAAGGTGTAGGTCTTGTTCCAAGCCCATGCAGCTGAGGGGATGGCTGTTTCGGTGATGAACGCGGACGTCGTGGTGTAGCCCTGCTGTACGTAAGGCTGGACGAAGACATAGCTTGGTAGAAGCAGATCGTGGTACGTCTGCAGCGCGTTGGTCCTGGCGATCTCGTAGTAGGGTGCCACGGCGGAGGAGACCTGGTCGACATGCGGAGCCAAGGTCTGATCATATTTCACCTTGGCAAGAGCCTGGTACTTGATCAACTCCGGCTGCAGATTCTTCTCCCACTGGCTCTGGCCATAAGCCTGAGCTTGAGAGATACGCGGGCCGCCGTACTTGGTCGCATATGCCCAAGAGGGCGTCAGAACCTTCTGGTCGACGGTCTGGTAGTAAGGCCTTGCCAGGTCGACGTAAGGAGCGGCATACGCATGATAGTAAGGCTCGAGGTGTGGCGTGAGGGTGTGCTTGAGTTGGAAGTAGGGCTTGCAGATTCGAGGCGAGTCCTCCGTGCACTGCTCGAGGGTTTCCGGACAGCGCAAGAGGAGAGTTATGATTGAGTACCAGGTCACTAGTCTGCAGATCGCCATTGTCAGCGTCGGTCCGGTCGGGGAAGCCGGAGGACCAGATGCGGGCCCTGGCAAAGAGGGAGTTTTCCTACCGGGCGAGAACGCTGAAGCTCCAGGACAAGAAACCGCGGCTCTGTTTCGGCGTGGACTTCCTCCTCCTCGATGTGGTGGCATGGCCGTTCATTGGCGAGACATGGCCGTTGGTCTTGAGCGAACCATTAGCGGTCCCGTTCGTTTTCTCCATGACGGAGCGGCAGTCAGCGCTCGAAGCTGAGCGATGCTGATGGGTGGAAGTGACTCGTTTCGCGTGCTGGTTAGGGGTTGTGACGCGTAGAAGATGAAGCCGCAATCGAAGACTCAGACCAGAAGATGCTGCTAAGGCTGATGTATTTGCTGGGTTGTCTCAGCAACGCCGAGTCAGCCGATGCCTTTTGGGATATGGCACGTTTGAGACTGCAAAGCTGCAAAGCAGAGGAGATTGGTAGGCTTCTATCCTGCTGTGCAAGAGATAGAAGACAAACAGGTTGGCCTTTCTTAAGCAGGACTGGTGGGCATGGAGGCAAGGACCATGATGAATCAGTGTCGAGGGAATCTGGTGATAACTGAGTTGGCCGAGCCTCTGTCGCACCAGAGAAAACAAGAAGATGCGGGAGCTCGGACGTCAGAGGCGGCCCCAGGTGGAGAACTCGGCCTGTTCCAGCTGGGATGGCAACATGACACTAGTACTTAGTACACAGGACAGGCTCCTTGTCTATGCACGGATCACACGGGGACCCCTACGCAGCCTCAAGATCCGTGTGAAGGGACCAGTTGCAGGGAAAGAGCAGACGCTTCAGCCAAACATACGCACTGCAACAGCGACCGGAGCGTGTACTCTGTACTTTGTATAGATATTGCCATCCATCAGCAGCAGCAGCAGCAGCAGCAACCGAAGAAGAGGAAAAGAAACAAAACAACGAGCGATCAAACCTATGCATCTCATCAGCTGAACATCCAGAGGTACCTTCCCACATTTCCAAGGTTTCTCAAAAATGCCAAGACGTGGGAATGCTAGTCCTGCTATGCCACCTAGCACTGTCTGACGGAATAGGTAGCTTTCCTTATCGCCAAAAAGACCTGGGCCTTTCTTTCTCAGCCCGTGAACGCGAGGTCACGTCATCGACGACCGCTGACCGTTGAGGCGGTCCGGAGTACTGAATTCCCCTGTCGTGGGCTGCAACCGATTTCCGTTGTTGCGTTTCTGCTCCGAGTTTGATTGATTGACTGCTGCTGGAGGCTCTCCTGCCGCACATTAACTCTGAGACACGCACATGTAATACTAAGGCACATAGCAGTTTGTACATTGTTCCAGGCAGATCCCGGACGATCTGCTTTCGTGTTTTCTAAAGACTTTGGGGTTTGGGACCACTGCAGCCCGCTCGTTGTCTTTCTCGACGATGCGGCATGGTCGTCATACAAAGTCCGCACTCGCAGCTGCTGTGGTAGACTCGACGCGACGGCCACCAAGGCTGACGAGCACAAGCTTTGATCTGCGGGGCAGATGATCTACAGACAATCTAATCAACACAGCACTGTCGAATGAGCAATTGTAGAATCCAGATGCATAGACAGGACGGCCGGTAGCAGCAGTGCAGCAGAAGCATAGTACCACGTACGTAAATATACTTCAATACTATAACGTAGGCTTTGAAAGAGAGTAGAGGTTGGTAAGGTTGTTGGCCCAGCCAAAAGGAGTAAGATTGATGTTCTAGGAGAAATCTGCCCAGCCAAAATCAGTGGCGGATTTGTTTATGTACACACCAAGGCGTGCCGTTCGTTCCTGCCCACCACAGCTTCCTTTATGTTATCGATAAAGGCAAAAGTTAGCATCGGAGATAGGGGAGTCACAAGTGTCGCGCATCCGCATCCGCCCCCGTCATGCCTGTCCCGCCCGTCATGTTGCACCCCGTCAGGCCCCGCTCAATGTCACTGTTCGACCGGCTCCGAATTTCAAAATACTTCCGTGGCCTCGGCCCTGCAAACGCGACTCTCACTTTGCCCTTGGCCTTAAATTTGTACTTGTACTATTACCACTAGACAGGACAGTGGCTTGGTTTGCATCGGTCTGTGCTGAAGGTGGCCCAGGTGGACTGGACCCGACTCAACTCTTGTCGTGCTCTGCCGTGTACTTGTACAAGTACAGAGTACAAAGTACGGGACTGGAACTGCACCTGGGCAGACTCTTGACCGGACCACCATCTTCGGTCTGCTTCATCAATTCTTTGTTCGCATGAAGCCTCTCGGACTCCGAGTAGGTGTCAAGTACAACATTGAAAGTACCTCCCTACTCGCCTCTGCGCCACAACCTCTTCTCGCCTCTTCACAACTCCCGCCCAGCCCTCCTTCCGTGCTGTCGAGTCACCCTCCTGACTCAGCAATGCGTCGTTCCCCAGACGTCAGCTAGACTTCGCCGACCCTTCCAATCCTGCCACTCCTGCATCCACAAGCTTTCGCAAGCCTTCACAGGCCTTCCTCCGACACGACCTGGCCCTACAAGACATACCTCCCACTTCGAGTTTCCATTTCGCCTCCGTCCCTTGACCGACCGCCCCTCTGGTCCAACCCCCGACTTGCGCGATTCTCGACACTTCGCAGTCCTACAAACCTCCATCCCCACCCCGACCCCCAGCCCCCACCTCCACGCGACACGCTCCCTTCGACTTGCCCCCCGAACATCGCATTGGTCCTTCAGACCCGATACGGCATCCTATGAGCATCCCATCATCGCCCACGCTCGCCAACTAGGGGCACCGCCCCGACCAGATAACGACGACATGGATCACGACCATACGATCGACGCGCTGGCCTTCCAGCAGACGCGGCGCCGATCCTCTACAGCCGACGCCGAGCACTACGACGCAAGATCAAGGCCTACACCCTCCAGAAGCCCGCACTCACAGTCACAGTTCTACCCGACTGCACAAGCACAAGCACAAGATGCTGCTTCACAAGCAGACCCCGATACTTGTCGCATATGCAGGGGAGACGGCACTCCTGAAGAACCTCTCTTCTACCCATGCAAGTGCAGCGGCAGTATCAAATACGTTCACCAGGATTGCCTGATGGAATGGCTTTCCCACTCCCAGAAGAAGCACTGCGAGCTGTGCAAGACCCCCTTCCGCTTCACCAAGCTCTATGCTCCGAATATGCCAAAGACTGTCCCGGCTTACGTCTTCGCCAGCCATATCGCCAAGTACATCTTCCGGAACATTATGGTTTGGGCGCGGGCCGCCTTGGTCATGATGGTGTGGCTCGTCTGGCTGCCATACCTCATGAGGAGGGTCTGGTCTGCTCTTTTCTGGCTCAGCGATGAGGGCTTTCCCGTCTGGGGCAGGTCGGATACTGCCACGGCTATGGGCTCGGCTACTGCTTCGATCTCCACGGATGCGACTTGCCCATCGGGCCCTCTTTCCGCTCAGACGACCACCGCGGCAGCTCTTCAAAGCATTGTGATGAGCCAAGCGCCGAGGGCAAGCTCGCAGACGACTACCTCTCTGTACGGCATCAACATCACTACCGACAATCAGCTGTCCAATCTGCTGCTCAATATGTTTCTTGGTAGCTTCTATCTGGGTGGAACTACCTCGCAAGACAGCACCTCCGCCGATAGTCCCCATGTGGCTGCGCCGGTCTCCCCACCCCAGCCTACCTTGCTCAGCGACATTAAGTTCCTTCAGAAACTCTGCGCGTCCTCGCCCGCCCTGGGCGGCTTCACTGTTGACGTTCTCGAGGGCCAAATAATCACTGTCCTGGTGATCATCTGTTTCATTCTGATCATTTTGGTCCGTGATTACGTCGTCCAGCAGCAACCAGACATCAATATGAGGGCCGCATTCGCTGCGGCAGAAAATCCTGCCCCAGCAGAAGAAGCAGTTCCTGCTGACCCCCCGGCTGGAATCCTCATCCACCCGATCGATGGTCTAAGGGCAGACGAAATAGATCGCCTTCCCGGCCCCGAGCAAGAAGATGATAGGGTGAGCCTAGGCGCAGAGGACGGAAACGCCGAGGACAGAGATCGCTACTGGCCAACAGCCGCATCAGACGTGGCGGATGAATCTGGTGCCGACCACGGACTACGGCGGCGAAATTTGGCAGAAGCCCTTGATCGTCCGGCCAGTTCAACGACCGACAACCTTCAGTCTGGTTCCTCTAGAGACACAACATTGGCCACCCACGATAGCAGCGGTGCGGCAGAAAAGTATGTGAGAATATATCGCCAGGCACAGGGGGATGTCGATGAAGTTCGTCGGATCGCGCGCGAAGAGAATCTCGAGGATGAGTTGGCGTACTTCCTGGGAATCGGGCAGGCCCAAACATCTCGAAACCAAACTAGTGTGTACGCTGAGGAAGGCGAGCCGTCAAATGCATGGCGCCAAGCATCGGGCCTTGAATTGTCTGAAGATGATTTAAAGACCTCACGCAAAGGGAAGAGTCCAGTTGTTGACGAGTCTCCTGATGCTGCCAACGGCCATAACCATGCTTCACGACCTCGTTCCGCCACAGATGGACCGCAGAGAGTCGGGGGTGTCAATCCGCTGGGCCACAACAATTGGTCTTACGCAGAATCCTCTTCAAGTCCTCAGTGCCTGGAGCCCTCGGAGCCAACACCTCGTGGTCCTGTCGCGGATCTGGCTGCTTCGAGTGGCCAATGGAACTACATGACTCCGCCATCCAGCACACTGGCGGAGAGTGCATCATCAAGTGTCCATGGTCGGACGCCGAGCTCCTCTGACAGTGACGACTTCCCTGACGATGCGGGCGAACTACCGAATCAGGACGCCTTGGACGCCGCTTCGGAGGCTGATCAAGATGAAGGTTGGGAAGCCCTTCCGGTCCTTGACGCACTGCCCAGGAGGCGGCAACAGCCCAACGCTCCAGCAGAAGCACCGAGGGAGCGCGAAGAACCGCAGCCAGCTGGATTCGCCCAACGTCTAGCAGACTTCATGTGGCGTGACGTTGAAGCCATACCTGCTGATGAACTTCTGCCAGTGCTGGATGTCGCAGATGACTTCTTCGACCATGATCCAGACGCGATTCTGGCTGTAGCGGAAGACCCTCTTCAACAACCTCAAGAACAGGATCAGGAAGTGGTGGCGGCCGCTGCTGCCGCTGGCATTGACGCTGAAGCTGAAGCCATCGAGGATGAGGACCTGGAGGGTATTCTTGAGCTCTTGGGCATGCGGGGGCCCATCGCTGGTCTGTTTCAAAATGCTCTGTTTTGTGCATTCTTGGTCTCCATCACCCTCATCGTCGGCGTTTTCATGCCATACAACGTGGGACGATTCACCATATGGGTTGTTGCCAACCCCATCCGTCCCATCCGCGCGATGTTCGGCCTGTCGAAACTTGTTCAAGACATGGCCATGCTAGTGGCCGGCTTCGCATCGACCCTGGCATTTGGTTGTTTCGACTGGATTGCATCTTTCTTCCGGCCGGATACACCGCAACTAGACATGGTCAGGAGCTTGGTGGAGAGATCCTGGTCTCTAATGGAGAATGCTGGAGGTAGATTGCGCGACAGCGGGATCGTTGACTTATCCTTCCTCTCAGCGGACGACCTGCGGCATTTTTCCATTGCGAGCCACGCTGCTTTGGTGATGTTGAAAGGCTATGTGGCTACTGCCATTGGTGTCCTCGGAGAAATCGTACTCTTCGTTTGCGGTGGGGACTATTCCAGCAAGATGGCAGAGCTCATGTCCCAGACTGAGACGGTATCCCTCTTGGCCTGGCAAGGTGTGAAGGATCTGCCCGGTCTGCTTTCCAATCCAAGCTCCTGGGTCATCGACCTTGGTGCCTACGGTAATGCGGTGCCTGCGAGCCCTGAATTGGCATCATGGGGTGCCATGGACCGACTGTGGGCCATTCTGGGTGGATATATCGCCATATGTGTTGCTACAGCATTTTACCTTGGACGCGGGACTCCAATAGCCGGGAGGCTCGGACAGGAATGGGAGGCCACATTGAAAGATGTTCTGGTCCAAGCCAGCGGCGTCATGAAGGTCATTCTCATCATCGGCATTGAGATGCTTATTTTCCCACTGTACTGTGGACTGCTGCTGGATGTGGCCTTACTTCCGCTCTTCGAGGACACAACCATCATGTCGCGAGCCATGTTCACGGTAAACTTTCCCCTGACGTCCATCTTTGTGCATTGGTTCGTCGGCACTGGATACATGTTCCACTTCGCTCTCTTTGTATCCATGTGCCGCAAAATTATGCGCAAAGGTGTCTTGTGTAAGTTGACCCATCTTCATACAACATTGCTTCATGCCGCTGACAACGCCTCTTCAGACTTCATTCGCGATCCCGACGATGCCGAATTCCATCCAGTTCGTGATGTTCTTGAACGCAATGTCACCACGCAGCTTCGAAAGATTCTGTTCTCAGCATTCGTCTACGGCGCTCTGGTGATTGTCTGCCTTGGTGGTGTGGTCTGGGCCTTGTCACTTGGATTCAAGACTGTGCTCCCCATCCACTATTCATCCAACGAACCGGTCCTGGAATTTCCCATCGATCTGCTTTTCTACAACTTCCTGATGCCCCTTGCAGTCCGATTCTTCCGACCTAGCGACGGTCTTCACGCAATGTACACTTGGTGGTTCCGCAGACTGGCCCGAGCCTTGCGCCTCACCTGGTTCCTGTTCGGAGAGCGAAAGATCGACGAGGAAGGTGCTCTTGAACTGCACGACGAATCTGAGGCATATGCTTTCCCATTGTGGAAACGTCTCTTTTTGGAGGTTGACGGCCAAGATGTGGTGCCCAAGACGTGGAACGATACTTTCGACGGCGGTCATGCAAAACCGTCCCCTCCTATGAACCGCGATGTTCTAAAGGCTCTCGATAAAAACAAGTCTCATCTCGTGCACACCGGACAACTTATGCCTGATGGACGTTTCGTCCGCGCTCCAGCCTCGGACCAAGTCAAGATACCGAAGGGTGAACGAGTCTTCCTTGAAGTCACTGAACGCAACCAGAGGATAGATGGCAAGCCTGATCGGCCGGCGACCGACCAATATTCGACTAGCACCTACCAGTTTGTCTATGTGCCTCCAAACTTCCGCTTCCGCATTTTCCTATTTATCCTCTTCATATGGCTGTTCGCCGCTACGACAGGCGTCGGATTCACAATCATCCCGCTCATCTTTGGACGAGCCATGTTCCGGCTGTTCATTCCCGCTGATGTTCGAACGAACGATATCTACGCCTTCAGCATAGGGTTGTATGTCCTGGGCTCGGCCCTGTACCTCGGATTCCGTTTTCAGGATATCTACGGCAAAGTCAAGGCTTGGGTCCACCACATTACTGCGGCACTAGTTGACCAAGAGACACTTCATCGGGCCGCTGCCGTGACCGTCCGCACAGCAAAGCTTGTTTATTCTTACTTCTTCCTCCTCGTCGTCTTCCCACTCATGGTCTCCAGCCTGATGGAGTTCTACATTCTGATGCCACTGGACACTTATATGTACGGCTCCATCACATTGAGTCACGACGCGGATGCAGTAGGGTCGTCCGGCCACACCGTCCGGGTGATGCAATCCTGGACCATAGGCGTCATCTACCTCAAGCTTGCGGCCCGCTACGTCGTTTTCTGGCATCGCGACAGCCGTCTTGCAGCCGCAACACGCGCGGTGCTGCGTCACGGGTGGTTTGAGCCTGATGTGAAGGTCCTCACTCGCGCTTTTGTCGTACCCGGTCTCATTCTCTGGTTTGCGGCCGTATTTGGCCCGATCATGCTTGCCAAGATGGCTATATGGTACGCTGCTGGATCCGATGCCCAGACGTATACCCACGCGGCCATGGTGCTCGTGCATCGATTCTGCTTCTCCGCGGCACTGCTCTGCGTCGTCGGGCTGGCGCTCGTGAGGAGCATCATTGGCGTTTTCTTAAGCTGGAGGGTGAGGATCAAGGATGAGGCCTACCTCATTGGGGAGAGATTACACAATTTCAGCTCGCCGCAGCAAGCGATGCGTGATACGGAGAGGGAGAGGAGGCAGACGAGGGTCGGATGGGAGTAAGGAGGCGGAGCATGACTTGGCGAAGCAAGGGCTCGTTCTCGCCCTGCTTCGCGATTGATTATTCCTGGTGTTCTCGTTCTCTGCATGGATGTATTTGCGAACTCAAGGCGGGCTGAGTCCTCAGGGAAGGTCGAAGCGGACCCTCTGTCTTTTCCTCTCTGTTTCTCTCTCTCACGGTCTGGTCTTTCAGCACTCTCAGCGCGCATTATGATACCGCTTCTTACTTGGCCGGGGCCTGAATCCCTTGGCGATGGATAAAAAGGAACCAGGGGCCTTTTTCTGGCTTTGCCAGGCCATGGCGTTGGTGGTGGGCCAATTTGTACCTACACAACTACTTTACATGTCTATTGATTTACGGACCTGCATCAATGTGGAGCATTCACATGTCAAACACCTTAGCATGCCCCTGGCCGTAGTGGCATCTTGAATTTTTTTTCTTCTTTTTTCTGCTACATTCGTTTCAATGTGAGACTTTCCAAGGTTTTGGTCGGCGTTACCACGGTCGTGTAACCTCGAGATTCTTAACATTGTGGGCCTCACTCTGCCCAGGCTCGCTAGAGGTCTTAGTCGTCACATTGTAGTGGATGGATGCCGGGATTTTGTCGGCCTAACCCATCTTGGCAGCCAGCGAAGAAAGAGTGGACAAGGTCGTAGGGGCTGTCCCCCGTTTCGCGTATCATGAAAGCGAGGACTCGACGTACGCCTTGAGATCCTCCCCCTGCTGGTCAAACTCCTGCTGCAGCTGCGGGCGCAGCGCCTCGACCGCCGCGACGTAGAGCTCGTCGTAGTACGTCTCGTAGCTCACGTACCTCGTCGTCGTCGTCGTCGTCCCGCCGTCCTCTCCTTCTCCTCCCTGTACCTCGAGCAGGACGTTGACGTGCTCCGCCGTGACCACCACGCCCGTGATGGTGACGTTGCTCCGCCACGCGGCCAGCAGGTAGGTCCCGGCGGCGCCGGCCACCGCCGCGCCGCCGGCCCCCTGCAGCACCGAGACGACCTCGGCGCTCGTCGTGTTGACCAGGGGCACCAGGCCGGTCGAGGTGAAGGTGACGGCCTCGCCGACGCGGACCTCGCCCGCCGGGGTCGGGGGCGCGACGTCGACGACGAACGTGTTCCAGGCCGGGTACGAGGCGAAGTCGATGACGGCCGCGTAGACGTCCGCGGCGGGCGCGGCGATGTCGACCTGCGCGCAGACGGTGAAGACTGCGGCGGTGGCGTTGCTGATGTAGGACGGCGTCGGGAGGGTGGTGAGGGGGTTGCTGGGGCAGGTGATGGTCGACCAGTCTATGCTGCTGGTGCCTGCCAGCGCGCCGGCGGCGAGGGGCGTGAGTGGAAGAAATATGTTGACGCGCATCTTTTGCTTCAATCTCATTGTTTTAAGTTTCTCTCTCTCTCTCTCTGTCTCTCTTGCTTGCACCAGTGAAGCGTCTGTGGCCTCCGTGGTTTATAGGCCGATCATGTCGGCATCGGCGTGGCTGCTAAGTCATCGCGAATGAGCTCCATGGCTCCAGTGTCGGGCACCGAAGGTGTGTATACGAGTACGGCGCCCTCTTTCTGCGCCCTCTTTCTGCGACCAGCCATATTCACACACTCGCCAAGGTATATACGAGCCTTCCTATAGAGATAACAATCACTCGATCCGGAATAAAAAAGCACTGCAATGCCGACCACTGCTGTCGCTTGGGCAGATGGTAGTGTGTCGATGGGGCGTCAAAGCTGAGATAGGCGTGTCTCCCAGATGACATAAAATCACAACGCCCCCCCCCCCCACCCCGCCTCACTTCATCGATGCTTTTTGGGAAATGCAAGAATCTCTGATTAGCTACCGCTGTGGCGCTCCTGGCAGCGAAGCAGAGTAAGCACTCGTGCAAGTCTGTCCGAACATCGCCGTAGGGCTGACTTCAGGTGGCTGTCGGGGCAAGTGTTCATCCGTGAGTGAGGGTCCGGATTGATCCGGAACAGAGTGTCTACTACTGTGATGTGGACCTACGTACGCACGCGGACGCCTTATTCAGGTCACGCCAATGGGCAATAGATGCAGCGTCGAATTATCTGATCGATTTCTGAATTGCTTTCGTAGGTGGATTCTGACGGACCACGCACCCAACGTTGTCGTGGTGTACGGGTCGCACTGCTCCGAGGGCTGGCTGAAAACCTCGGGCCCGGCCCCGGCGGAAAAGTTCGGGGTCGGACATAACCCCCGGACGGCCATGACTATAAGATCATCCTCCTGCCAGACAGTGAAGCCGGACATTCCTGGGCCCCACCAGATCTCAAAACAATCATCATCTATAATTGAATTGGCACTCGTACCACGTACCTCATCGACAGACCCCAAATTCCAGCAGATCATACTGTACGGCCCCCAATCATGAGCAACGCCAATAATGATCCCCTCCGCTGGCGGCGGTATGGAGGCTTTGCCCAATTCCACCCTGGAGCGGGCTTTGACCCACGACTTGCAAGGCCAAGAGGAGGCGGCGTCGGAAGAGCAATATTCAGGACTGCCTTTTACGGGGTCTTTGTATGGTTTGTTGCAAAACTGGCCTAGTGAGTATTTTCAAGGCTTCCGGACTCGTCCGCCATCACTATTGAATACATACAAGCGATCCCACATGCAATATGAGTGGAACGGATCTTATTATAACAAGGGACAATTTCACAAGCAGGGGTTTGTGGGTGGCAATCTCGACTTGGATCTGACCCTGCTGCTGATCATAATGAGGCCGGGTTAATCACTGAGGCTAACCCAATTGTGTCAGCCGCCATGAACGCCGCAAAGAGATTCTTCGGGAGGCACAGGCCCCTGGTTCTAGGGCGTCCTTGAACCCAACGTCGACTCATCAAGAACAAACCCGTCTTCAACCAGGAGTCGAGTAAAGTCTAGACAAGGAACGGCGAGAGCTCAATAGAGCGAGTCTGGGAACCACTGAGGACGGGATCTCTCGGTGTTTTGCACAGGACTCGCTGGGATCTTTCGATGCCAAGGGGAGCTTTGAGACTGTGCGCATGGCATTTGCCAAGCAAAACTAGATAGTGCGAAATAACTTGAAAGGCTGCGTGCGTGGTGCTATGGTATTCAAGCTTGTCTCTTACGACGTTCTTCAAGGATGTTCCAACTGCACTTTTAAAGATTCCCCACCAGCCGGCAAGCATCATGAAATTGCAACTGTGTGATATGCTCAAGCATACGCCAGGCCAAGGACATGAATGAGACACCGTATATTGTATTGAGGGGGCAAGGTCCCTTTCCGTTGCTAGAATAGTCAAAGACCCAGAGCGCACTACCTAGTACTCCTGAGAAGTGGTTGCGCGGGCCACCATTGCGGCCTCGTAGACGTTCAAAACTAGGCGTGACTGGGGAATTTGCAGATCACCTTCATGCTGTATACCTGTCGGAACAGACTCGCAAGGCGTCGAACTCGTCAAGTTCTCGCCTTGGGTTCGGTCTTTGAGAAGACGTGTCCTCGTAAGCAGCTCGTACGCTAGGTCTATCCGAAAACCGACCGATACTGCAGCCTCCAGCCCTCCAACACAGCCCGATAGTATTCATCTAAATCTAGGCTGCGACAATGACGAGGCACGGGGTATCTGCAGTCGCAGAAAGTCCGTTGCAATGCTACGTCTAGGCTTCGATGCCTGTCTCGTTGTCGATGGAGCCTGATGGTCATCATCCATCTGGGGGGCAGTTGGAACTTGAGAACGTGCAGTCGTAAGCCCGGCGTGGCAAAGTCTGACAACGTCGGGCCAAACACCGAGCTTCGGGCTTGGGCACTGGCTTGAGGCCACGATGGCCTCAAGTAATAAGTATATAAGTATACTACGCTGTTACCGCGCGGGGATGAGGCACTCTTGGTGCTTGTCCAAGCCCCACTTCTACCAAACCTGATTTGGGATTGAGGCTACATTGCCTCGTGCACGTCTGCAAGAACATCAAACACGAAAACATCAGCACACTTCTCCGAGGATGACCCAAATCACCAAGACCGCCACACAGGATGCTTTCTGTTGGCGACGCGACGGACGGTCTGAAGGGCACCTTCGCCCAGAGGCTAAGGGCTTGGGTCCCCGTTTCGCAAGGCCCTCGCGCGGGGTCGGTGTCGGGGTAGGACGCACAATTCTCAAGGCCGCCGTCATCGGACTGCTCCTCAAGACTTTTCCCTTGGCGGTGGGCGTCTGGGTGATTGCGAAGTTGGCCATGTAAATCACGCACATTTCGGTTCCGTTTTTTTCTTCTCTTTCTTCTTTTCGTTGTCACATCGCCTCACTTCCCTTTCCAAACTACTGTGTACTTCTGTGTCTCTTGCCTTTGTGTGACAATCAAACACAGCTAACAGACCGCTGTTGAAGCCACCGTGAACAGCGTAAGGACGCGCTTCTTCGGGACCTCCTCCGAGAGATCAAATCTTCCGAGGCCATGTCTTCGTCCGTGGGGATGGTACAAATGTCAGATGCTTCTAGGTCTCAGATGGACTGCGACAAGACCCAGCCTTGAGCCACCTGCAGGCATAGAAATACACGATGACGAGAACTGGAACTGTAAACATGTGAATACTACGGAAACACATTTTTTGAAACGCACTTGGGGGAATAGACTGGATACACAATGAGAACCGTATTTGGCCTTGAGTCACGATGAATCGATGTATAACAATCCCATGGTAGCCCCGTCTGTTTCGAAGATCCGAACTTCCGAAACTCAGCACAGCCGACCCCGAGCATGCCTAATGAAGAAGAAAAGAACGAGTCACACAGTTCGTCAGCAAGGGAATAGCAATGGCACGAGCACGTAAGTTAAACGAGTGACAACAGTTGGAGCTTTTTTTTATTGTAGACGCCGTCAAGTTCGTCTGTTGGATGGTCTCCTGATAATGGAGAAAACTGAATCAGACCAATAACGCCAGCAATGCACGATTCTGGCTTATTTTTCAGAATTTCCCACACCCTTCATGCAGCCCAGGTATCTTTTAGAAAGAAAAGGCTTAATCCAATTCAATGATCCTTCTAGTAACTCCAGGGTAGTGATGTAGAAAATGAACAAAATCCATCTTGGCTGCTCTCAGTGATCATTAACATCCTCATCCCTCCCAGGATACATTATATCCTGCACGACCACTGCCCTTATATTGTGATACAGCACGAAGAAGTAGGTCAGCACCAGGCATACGCTCATAAAAGTCGCAAAACCCAGCACCGCCTGGCTGTTCAGAGATTTGCCGATCGAGATCGTCGCGAGCGTGAATCCGGTGTTGGGGAACACTGCGGCCCACCAGCCGAGATGGAAGTACTTGGGCCGGCTCGAGACGACAGCAACGAGGGCGACGCCCCACCACCAGAAGCTCAGCCCCCAGAGGAAGATACCCCCGAGCACGGCCACGGTGCGGACAATCTGGACGTCGATCATGCCGTTGCCGTCAAAGTCGAAGTTGTCCGGCAGGCCGTTGGCCATGCCGATGAATGCGAGGCAGGTGAAGGCCGGCGGGCCGACGTTCATGAACAGGCCCGGTCGGTGTTCCCGGTTGGGCAGGCCAAACGACATCAGGCGGGCGACCATGTGTGCGTACATGAGGAAGGACACGCTGATACCCAGCCCCTGGGCGCTGAGGCCGGCGAAGACGATCGTCGTCGACATGTTCTCGGGTTGCGTCTCCGCGATGACGGATGCGATCGTGCCGGACAGCATGATGGGGAAGATGGGCAGGATCCATGTCGGCATCATGGTCTTGACTTCCAGGTTGTGGGCGCGGAAAACATAGCTGTATTGCCCGACAGCCACGATGATAGTCACCACGACGTAGCTCCAGAAAGCCACCTGGATGCCCCAGTTGAGATGGATGTCGTCGGGTGCTACGGCATAGCGGTAGGTGGAGGTGATCAGAGTCGCCAGGGAGAGGAAGAATGTGGGGAAGAAGAAGCCTTCTCGCTCGTGCGTGAGTGATTGCTTGAACGAGCCGGAGAAGAGGAAGAACCGGGCCATCAGCGAGCCGAAGACGATAAGGAAGAGGATGAGGTTGATGATGTAGACGAGGAGACCGATTGTACGCAGGCCGGGGAACTGGAAGGGCTGGGCGAAGATGAGCAGGGAGAGACCGCCCGTACTCATTATCAACGTCCACCAGGCCCAGGTGAAGTGGTGAAGGCGCTGCTTGAGGCCAAGTTTCGGTCTGTTAGGGTCGTATGGATCGAAGGCAGCATTGAAGTTATGCCCCATCTGCTTCTCGGCATCGTGCTCGTGGTTCGGTGTCGACACTCGGGTGCTGGCGTTGCTGTAGTCCGGTGCTTTCTCCGAGGACAAGGAAAGACGACGTAATGTGGACGGCTCTTCTATTATGTTTCTTGTTTGCATGTTGTCTTCTCGAAGGCTGAAAGGCCTATTGTTGACGGGGTTGGCCTGCCCGTCCATCTTGCCTCTAGAGCGACCTCTCACTCAATCTTCACACTCAGTCCGAGTGGTAGATTTGATATCGTGGTGTTGCGTGTGGTGGATGAAGCATTCACAAAATTAGAGGAGTGAGTCGTATGTCGACGATAAAGAATAATGTTATTGTTCAGGTCCAGCCCTACACAAAAGAGAGATCAGGGCTCAGGAAGACAGTCTATTATCTTAAACTTGGTCGTGAACGGCAAGCTCCATCGCCACGAGCTTATTGCTGGGGCTGATCTCGGGCCTTATACGAGATGGTGGCCAAGCTCCTTTCAGCCAGCGATGTCCACTTCTGTTGATCATCCAAATAAGCCAAGCCGTCAGTATTCGTAACGCTGCAACTCAGGGGACTGCTGTCTAAGGATTCTGAAAAGGACGTGCGACAACTCAGCTCTTGTCCGTGGGACTATTCGGGCAGGTTGGGTGCAGTGACCTGACACAATCTTGGTGTTCGACCAATCTCCTCCTACCGGTCCCATCTTGAGCGGGCCAGCCAAGAGTTTTGAGCCAGCGGAAGCGGTCGGGAGTTCTCGCAGCCAAGGGGAGCCTGCAGTTCGGGCCATCCAGGTTCGCCAAGCAGGAGCCTCATCACAGGTGAGATGCGTTCCAGCCCGTAGTTTTGTCGCGGACTTTGATGGGCGGGCCCGCTTTGTTTGATGACACGCCCAGGCACCGGCTTAGAAGAACATAGTGATATACATGTCTCATGGCATTCCTGGATAGGGGACGGCTTGGGATGATCTCGGCCAAGCGTGCCAAGCTCGGTTGAGCCTCATCAGTGGCGACAGGGATTCGCAATCAAGTCGTACAGCACGATGCCCAACCTCAGTGCTCCGTTGATCAGCATACTTGACTTCCTAGAGTGGCAGAGGAGGCACTGCGTGTGCAAACTCCGTCCGCGCGGGCGGACAATTCCGGAATGCAAAAGCGCGCAGAGTCCGCCAAGTTTGGTCTTGTTTGCAACACTACCACAATTTTCACAGGGCGCCGGCCGGTATCTCGGCTCTGACCTTATCTCGTCCCAAGACTTGCGGCAGATCGACTGCCGGAGGTGACATCTTGGCCTCTTGGCAGCCGCGCTGCTTGTTCCGATCGAGGATAGGTCTGGGCTTTCAGGCGGTTGGCGGGCCCCCACGGCCCGCGGGATTGATTGTGAGGCTCAAAACATGAGGTGCATGAAATACTCAAAAAATAGAACAGCCAAGCTTCGGAAGGCGAGTGTGGACTTGACTCGTGTCTGTGAAACCCTGGGACCTATCGGGCCAGCGACGTGACCCTGTACCCTCGTGGGGCCAACCGGAAGAGGAGCCTGGGCCTCCTGGCCGGTGACAGGCGGCTAAAGCAAATTTCGTCCGTGTGGTCGTGACGAGTGCCCAGTCCAACATATGTGGCTACAACATCTTGGCTAATGTGCGACAAGCCGACAATTGGCGTTGAGCTCACCACGGCATGTGGCTGTTCATAAGTCGTCGTCATCTCGACTATGCAGACTAGAAAATTTCATCGATTGAAGAAACTGCATGGCCGATTTAATGTTGTACGACGCGCCTAGGCTCGTGATGAATTGTCGGTAAGCGGAAGTGGACCTCTTTCAGATTCGCCACCCATCAGCCGTCGAAGCAAAAGCACCTCATGCTTCGTCACGAAGACGCTTGGAATGGGTAAGCCCAGAGCCGGGTCCGAAGGTGCCATCGCGCCGTCCAGCTGATCGACGAGGTCTCGAATCTTGGCGCCCTCCCACTTGCCCTCGTTGGTCGTCCAGAAGACGCGTTTGACCCCAACCGAGTGCATGTATGAAACACATCGATAGCATGGCCGCGACTCTGCCACAACACGGTTATTTGTGGGTTCTTGGACCTCACAAGGTGCCCCAACTGACTCCTGCGTCTTGCACCTGAGCTCGTCATGGAGAGACCCTGACGAAGCAGACATCCCGGACGAAATGCTGCACGAGTCCGAGACTGGGACCTCTTGAGGTCCACCTGCCTGGTGTCGTGAGACTGGAGGCTTCTTGTCGGAGGGAGCACGTGCGCTCTCATTGACGAGCCTGGCCACATATACGTCTGCCCCCACAAGCTTCGGGTGCTTCATGCGATCCTCGACTCCGGCAGAGGATGATGCACTCCGTCCTGTTGGCACGAGGAGATGTTTGTTCCGTGCCTTGCTTCCCTGTCAGACGGGATGGGTTGTACGGAGCTGAGTTACTCACCTTGCGCCGACCACTCGTATGGCCATCCTTGTCCTCGTCCTCCAAGCGTTGTATTGAATTGATAGTATATGTGTCCGTGCAATTTATCTCGAGAGCCGAAGTGGCAAATTGAGCATCCTGCGACCTCTCATACGACTTGTCCTCCTTGTTGTGCTGGTCCTTGTTGCCATGTTGTTGTTTCTTGTCCCTCTCCTCTTCTTCTTCTTGATAGTGACGACTGTGACGAGGATGACGATGATTGCCCTTCGACTTGGAGTTCTGGTAGGACGCCGTCGCATCCCGCCGCAAATGGTTCAAAACGCGACTGGTCGGCCTGAGTCTTGCCGGCACGTTGATATTGCTGCTGCGCCTCGGCCCCGCGGGCAGTCTCGAGACTGACGGCGCAGACGTAGGCCGCGAGGGTCTGCCTGCGCAAGGCCCGTTTCCGTTTGGAATCACCCGATAATTTGAAGCGTGGTTTAACACGCGACATGGTATTGGCGGCGAGAGTAGAGGACGAGGTGAGGGCAGAGTTGATAGCCATCATCTCGGAGTGCATGGAGAGGCGCGCGTTGGCGTGGTGGCCACCGCCGCAGTTGCCAGAGATTTTCTCGACCGGCTTGAACTTGGACTTCGACCCGTGTTGCTTCTTGTCGGGCTTGGGCTCGTTGCCATCGTCGGCGAAGGCGGAGGCTGCCTTGGGCAGAATGCCAGTCTTGAGGATGCTGCCGCCGTCGTAGCCGGGGCGGTAGTCGTTGAAGCCCTGACCGATGACCTTGCCGCCCTTCACGACGACACAGCCGTGGCGGTAGTGAAGAGGCGAAAGATGGGCCTGTTCGATACAGAGACTAAGGTACAAGTCGGACTTCATTGTGGCGCTTGAAACTTGCTGTTTGTGGTTTTGGCTCCAGGGGTGCGTTTCAAAGGGAGCGGATCTGCGAGTCGGGAAGACTGTGTGTGATCTTGCTCTGGTATGTGGTATTCTCAAAAGGTGTTGGCAAATGCGAGTGTTGATGTTGCTTGAGGGAAGGCAGAAGTTGGTCGAGGTCAGCAGGACTATCGTCGTCAAGGTTCCGGCGCTGCTCCGAAAGCAGCACAATGAGGCTACTGACTTTGCATGGGGGGTACAAGCCGATGACTGGACCCCTTCCCCCCCGCCCGGAGCTGTGCCGATGACTCGACCCCATACCCCCCGCCTGAAGCTGTGGTCAGGGATCCCATTCACCCGTGTATCCCTGTCCCTTGCATACCTCTCGACCGCAACTGGAAAGCTCCAGTCAGCCAGTGGCTAGATGCACATACTTGGTGAACCATGCACTCAACTTCACATTTACCAAATCAGTGTCATCCTTCTACCCAGAATGCAATCCACCGAGCCTCGAGCGTCAGGAAATTAGCAAACCTGAAAGCAAGCTTACCAGATGTTAGATTGGAGCTTGTTGGCTCTGCTACATTCTCACAGAACATGTCAATGTCTTTAGGGAGGAGATCACAACAGGAGATTACCTTTGCAGATTTTCACTAATCAGTTCTGTATTACTCTTTAATAGTAACACAGATACAAGTATTGATCATTGGAACTGCTGCTCTCTAAGTGCCACAAAGCGGCACTGAATAATGCTACCGGCAATGTGAATGCTCCAGTCCTATCAATGGTCAACGACCTCACTCGTCTGCTTGGATCAGTCAACGCTTGAATCACGAGGAACGTTTCATCTGTTCAGAAGACTCAAATCTCATCCTGGTCATCACAGGATACTTAGGTATTGATGCATCATATGACCCATTTGTAACTTTTGCGCCCCTTGAAAACTCAGGAAAGGCCTTTATAGCGGCTTCTGCTGCAAATTGCTGGAACATCTGCACTACCCACATGTCCACAATAAGAGGGCAATACCTAACAAAACTCAGGGAAATCATCTGGGCAATTTGAACAAAGACTAATATGAAGATGTTTCGTTGGGTCAGCTTCTTGCTTGACTAGGACGTACATATCCAACCTTCTGAAAGCCCCCAACGCACGTTCTTCCAATGGACTCAAATACTGGCAATAATGATGCACTGTTTCATACTGACCAATGCCTCGTCACAGCCTATGTCATTGATCCGGGGTCTCACGAATTCCGGAAAGTGCTTCTCCGAACTGCCAGAGGCGGTCGTCAATGCCGACCTTCCGCCCTGGTTCCTACAAGCGGCACAGCTGAGGTGGCTCGAGGGTGAAAATAACTGTCACTGCCAACTCAGGAAATGGGAGGCACATGTATAGAAGGCCAAGAACTGGGCCTCAACGAGGGCCACGACTTCCCAGCATCAGTGAGTGACCCGGACTGAAAGAAACCGCTGGGACCAAGCTGGACATCGCATAGATTAACGGGGTCGCGAGGCTAGAATTGATATTGGCCTCACCTGCCGGCACACATTCTTGTGACGAGATAGCTCTGCCGATGGTCAGGGGGTGGCACCGGAGGCAAGAGGAATGGGTGGGACATGCTTCATTGGCTCTTTTGGGAAAAGACTCCATGCCTCTTCTGTTGACGATGTGCCATAAGACCGCAGGAAGTCTAGCTCGTGCTATGGATGCATACAGTCCCAAGCACGTAAGTGCTGTAGTGTCTTCAGTGACTTATTGTAGCAACTGCACGGTACTGGTTGTCATGGCCTTTCCCTGACCGGGCCTCATCTGCATGTACGTCCTGGTAGCTGTGGAGGTCGTGATCCTGGCGTTTCCGCCACCCCCGAGGGCCATGTGCACAGCATTAGGCCTGTCTGCCGTCCAGCGCCAATCATACTCCCCAGCACTTGAGGTACAATCCGAAGATTTTGTAGATACCCGATCAGGGCACCCTCGTCTTCAGCTGACAACCATGCCAGCCTTTCATCAGATCCCCCAGCACCGCATTCACCATCCTCTGCTGCTTGAGCATGTTGGCGCCGCGAAACTTTTCCGAGCTGATCTCGATTCCGTACATGGACCCGCACCCGCCAGATATATCTTGCACCACCAACTCCACGGGACTGAACTCTTCCACCAGCCGGTCCCAGATGGTGGACTCTGCTTCGTCTAGGAAGTCGGGCTTCTCGATAGCGGGAGGGGGCGGTATCTCTGGCTCGGCCGAGGAAGCTGGTCTGGAGGTGGCAACCGACGTGTGGAAGGCGGAGTTTGCTATAGGATACACAGAGGAGGGTCGCTCAAATCGCAGAATTTGCTGCCGGCTCACTGTCGCGTTCGCCGTGGTGGAGGGGATCGGCTGTTGGCGGGGTGAAGAGCTTGAAAGTGCTCTTTTTGCGGCGCGCGACGGCGCGACGGTGGGCCAGCCGGCCCGCAGGAGGTTTGTGCACCTCTGACAGAGCATCGGAATCCTATGGCGAGAGTGTAGATGACGTCCCGTCCGTATGAGCAGTGCTGGAAGAGCCGGGCGCTGAGGATGGATGATTGCTTAGAAATTGCGCCGCAGTTAGTCGTCGTTGGGCCTGACGTCACCCCATTGGCCAATTGGGACGCGATGGCTTAAGTAAGCCAGATCTTGCAGCATGTCGGGGTCTTGGCTGGCGGTCGACATCAGGTCAGATTGGAAGCTTCGTCACTCCTCTCCAGATAACCAAACACGCGATAAGCTGATCGCAAAATGTTGCAACCGCTCAACTTCCCCGGGTCCACCTCCCTTGAGGGCATCCATACAACTGATCCTCTGGCTGATCACAACTGCGTTTGTCTGCTACTGAAGACGGGGGATCACCTCGGGTAGCCCTGCAGTAGATTGATGCATGTATTGCATGATTCACAACCGGGATGTCCAATGCGTACGGGCAGAATTAAGTATTCAACGACTCTGTGCTAAATAGTCTGACATCTGCTACTGGTACGCAGGCCAGTCGGTGCATTTCTTCCTGACATATACCTAGTGACTAGGTATCATATCTGCATAGTAACAGAACTCAGAGTCAGGCCTCCCTTATGACGGTGCACGTCGTCAGAAGTAACCTTGAAACATTCTATGCCACAGGACGTTGCATAAGATCCGTTGCTGTCAAGCAGCGCTCACGATTCTCGCAAGAATGACGTGCCGCTGCCATCAAGCTCTAAATATCCCAGAGCCCCTTTGGAACAAATTGGCATGTCTGATTGCCTGCACCACGCACCCACATTTGTGCGGTAACTCCAGATGGGTTCTCGAAAGTCTGCCACGGAGACTTGTCCAATTCTGATTACTGCCACCGGTCCAAGGTGGGCCTTGCAGATTCGAGCAAATTGGGTCCAGGGGTAAGGAGAGAACAGTGTCCGAGGAAGGCAGCATTGTGGACAAGGCTTCTCTACGAATCCCAAGATGTTGAGATGGCGGCATAGGCCACTTCAAGCAACCAGAGCCGGACAGAAAAAGGTTTACCCACGGGCAATAACCGATGCTTTATCATATATCTACTTTGTAGTTCGGACGCATACCCATTTATCAATCTGCTCTGATGTCATGACCTGACATGCTGGTTGGTTTTTCGATTTGGGCCATATATGGCGTAGAGTATAGACGTTGATAACGCTGCCTAGGTACCGATGCTACTTTTTGTTGTCTTGAACTCCTTGAAAGGCTTGTGCATTCAGCTGAGCACAACTCATGTATACATGTGGTATGTATTCAGGTACAGGATCCAAGCAGGTAATCTGCTCCACTGCCTCCCCGAAGGCCAAGATCAAAGCTGTCATGTTTAAAGGACCAACATGCTAAACTCATCTTCCAGATGCTTTGGAGGGAACAAATAGGCACTCTAAATTGACTCACGAACATAGACAGGTATGCATTGAGAATCAGAGCAAGTACTAAGGAAGTAGAGCTGACTGCCTGTATTCATATTGCAGCCCGGGAGTACCTAGGTACAGGCAAAGGTCGGGCGCACTCACGGTCGGCACGAGGAATGCAGCCAATATCACTTGCGAGATCTCCGAATCTTGTCTCACAATCTGTCAGCGACGTCCGTTTGCAGCCTGCAGCTTGAAGCAGGGGAATCATCACATGCCAGCAAATTTGCAATTGCTACGTCCATGTGGGTGTCAGCTGCCGAAGTACATGCAGAGGGCGAGAATTTCTGATACCGGTGAGGGATGAGCCACAAGGTGTTTGGTACCGCTATAATTAGCTGGAGATGTACTGATCGATCGGCCGACTGCCATGAGATGAATTGTTGTCGTTCTTGGCACATGGGCTTTGTATCACCTAGTGGTCCTCGACCTCCTGGAGTGGCGGACGGGTACCGAGGTATCCCAAATCACTACGTTAGCACTGACCTAGGTACAAGGTAATTCTAAAGTCTACTCTATGACCTGTTATTGTCGAGAAGAACAGAAGCCAGCAGACCTGACATCGTATCAAAGCCTCCGACAAGGTCAACTCAAAGCAAAACTTCCGCAAGTAAGCCCTTGGCGTAAGCGTTACACCTCCCGAGGTCGCGGTTGGAGCTCCAGGACGAAGTAAAGCTCAGCCAGGCGGCCCCGACTTCGCGTAATGCCAAGTACATATGATTACTCTGTGATACGATATTCGGTCAGCTTACGGCGTGCGGCGTCCTGGGCTTCAGCTATGCCCCTGGGCGTTGACTCTTGAGAGCATCCCGTGATCCGGTGCCAGCCTTCGAGGTCTTAGTGGGCTGAGAGCGAGCCGCACACGGGAAAATGGTGAACCGACCACTGAGGTGTCTGGAATTAGCAAGTGGAATTTGGTGAGAGTGACACAGTGAACACGACCTAGGCAGAGATCGTGGGGAGAGGGACAGTCGTCGGGCTTACGTGCTGAAGTTAGCCCTGTCGTGGCTTGAAAATCCCGGGAGATGGCGACCGATGAGTGAATCGATGAGCATTGTGTCACAGTCAGAAAATAACAGAGCTGTACCTTTTCTATGCAGAATATAAGACTACACCATAAGCGGGAATATTTTGTTCTCCATTCTTGGACACTTCCCAAGGCTCATCCTTACGCCCTTACATGAATATTGGTTATCGAACTTGAACGTCCCAAGATGGCTTCCAATATTGATCTTAAGAATATCCAGGGAGATATCATGTAAGAGCGGGCCAAGTCCTCTCAGAAACGACGGTTGTTGTCGCTGAAATCTCGCTAACGTGTCAATGGTAGCTCTGGGTTCGCTAAGAAGGCGGAGACGTTCTACTTCTTCACGATCAAGCAGGACGTACAGGCCTTCCGCAACTCTCTACACAAGCTCGTGCCGTTGATCAGCTCATCTGAAGCCGTCAAGGATGGAAGACAGCAGATCGCTCAACATCGTCAGGACAATGCACACCTGCTACCGATTGGTTTCACGAATATTGCCTTCTCTGCAAAGGGAGTCGCGAAGGTGAGTGACGACGTCCCAAAGCTTCCGAGAAGATAATACGCCGGTATGGAGGCCGAAAGCTGACATCGCGCCCTCTTCCAAAAGCTCGGTCTCAACCCGGCCGACTCCCAAGACACAGGATTTGCCAATGGCATGGTCAAAGATGCCCAATCTCTCGGCGACCAGGTGGCAATTGGCTCTGATGGCACAGCTGTTCCTGACTGGGTCCCTGCCTTCAAGCAATCTAACATCGACGGCGTGCTCGTCATTGCAGGGGACAGCTTCCAGACTGTCCAGACGGCACTAGAGAAGGCTCTGGCGGCCCTGAACCACACAGTTGTGGAGGTCATCAACATGTTCGGGCACGTCCGACCCGGAAAGGAAGATGGGCATGAGCACTTTGGCTTCCTGGACGGTGTCTCAAACCCCGCCGTGAAGGGGATCGACCAAGACCTGTCTACGCAGGGACCAGTGGATCCCGGGTAAGTCGAAATCCTCATGGTTCGTGAGAGAACCACATAAGAGACCCTTCTGATGATGTCTTGGTACGATACCTAGGTAGTGTGATCCTCATCGGCGAGGCTGGAGATGCGATTCAGAACCGAGCTACTTGGACCAAGGACGGCAGCTTTCTCGCCTTCCGCTACCTGCAGCAGCTGGCCCCAGAGTTCGATCACTTCCTGCAGCTGAACGCGCCCAACGTCAACGACCCCAGCGTGAACACTGCCGACCTTCTCGGCGCCCGTCTCACCGGCCGATGGAAGTCCGGAGCGCCCATCCAGGTGACCCCGCTCAAGGACGATCCTGCGCTCGCAGCCGACCCAAAGAGGAACAACGTCTTCACTTTCGATGCTGCTAGCCAGGAGAAGTGCCCCTTCGCTGCGCACGTTCGCAAGATGAACCCCCGCGGCGACTTTCCCAGCACCGCGCTGTCCATCAACCCGCACCGGGTCATACGCCGAGGCATCCAATATGGGCCGGAGGTGACCGACCAGGAGAAGAAGAACAACAAGACGGAGAAGGATCGTGGCTTGCTGTTTGTTTCCTATCAGGCCAGTCTGGGCCAGGGCTTCCAGTTCTTGCAAAAGAGTGAGTTCATGAACCCGTCCTCCCGTCGCTCACCTGACAAACATGCATTCTGGATATTAACCGTATCGCTATTGCGAACAGCCTGGGCGAACAACAAAACTTTCCCTCTCAACAAGCCGCAGCAGCCTGGGCTGGACCCATTGATCGGCCAGCTCGACGCCGCAGGGTCGACCAACATCGGCGACCGTGGGTCAGTGTCTGGTGTGAACCCAAACGATGTTACTGCAACCTTGGACCTCGGTTTCCAGAAGTGGGTAGTGCCCAAGGGCGGCGAGTACTTCTTTTCGCCGACCATATCAGTGCTCAGGGATGTATTCGCAAAGAAGGGTGCGGATGAGCTGTGAGCTATTGGGCAATTCAATTTGAAAAACAGTCTCAACTGTGCTGCGCAACGTTGGAGAGCAATACGGATTGGCAAAGTTTTCTCTTTTTTACAACGTAGGATACCTTGAAAAAGTGCTCTCCGTTTTGCGATTGATTGCAATTGCACTCTTCAATAGCCACAACCATAGTCCCACCATGCATCAAACTCGTCCTTCAGCACCTCCTCAGCCCACCCATCGGGATAGCCACGGACTGCCTCGGGTGACAGTGCGTGCGACATATCTATGAGCCAGACTGTATCTCTGTGGACGAGGAAGTTCCGCCTGCAATTGGCTTGGTAAGCACGGTGCCATCCCGTCAACTTGTGGAATCTCTTGACGGCCGCCCGGCACAATTCCTTCTCGCTCTTCCTCGCAGGGCAATGAGCCATGTCGATGAATTCGAACAGGGAGCCAACGACCCGACCATTCTCGACCACATGTGCGAGGAGATGAGGCGTGATGCCCTTTCCAGCGCAGGCTCTGTAGGCCAGGGTCTCCGTTTCGAGCCCTCGAGAAACACAAGCAGGCGTTGGCAAGGTCTTCATGAACATGGGCCTGCCGCCGAAGAAAGACTTGTGCACGCAACAACTGATTCTTGAACTTTTGCCTGCAGTCTTCGGCCGGGGAGTCATCTGCAGCTCCCGCATTTCGAGCCGCGGTCTCTTAGATTTCGGCCAGAGGACTCCTTCTTTCAACAGGGGCAGTACCTTGCGTTCTGAATGAACGAGTTTATATCGAATGCGACCTTTGTGCCTCCTGAGTAGCAAGACTCCCTCGTTCCAATCGCCCGGCTTGAGTCGCAGCGGCTCCTGAAGAGCGATGATCAGCGAGACGAACCAATTCGAAAGGACGCCGCGCGTATGAGGGCCTCGGAGTGGGACAAGAAGTCAACACTCACAATTTCCAGGTATTCTTTTGATCTATAGAATGACACGTTGCCACAGTCGATGCTGTATCCTTTCTGCGCAATACATGTAAGGAATTTACAGACTTGTTGCGAGGTGTTGGCATCGATCACATCGTAGCGTGCGCAAAGTGCGCGGCCCTTGGGATTACGTCTCGGAGCCCAGCGGAAAAAAGCCTCGTCAAGAGCGACTTGTTTGTGAGTTTCTCCCGTGGGACTCTTGTCATCTGTACTCGTCAAGTGTCCAGCTCCCGGGGTTGTAATGTGTCCGTTTGGCCCTGGGGCAACTTTATACTTCGTGTGGTCCTGGACCTCCTTCGAACTCTTGACAATACCACCACCCTCTAAGCTCGAGAAGGCGTTGGCTCGAGCTTCACCGACTTCGTCGCCCAAGTCCATGTCGATGTCGATGTCGATGTCGTTGAGCCAGGAATGCGAGTCGTTTGACATTGAGCCCTCGTCGTTGAGGTCGTCAAGGTCGTCGAAGTCGTCGACTCCTAGTGGGGAGATAATGCGGGTCATTGTGAATGAATTTAAATATCCTAAAGTTCATGAGATCTTGGTAGGGGAGTGATGGCGAAGCGGGAGTGAAAGACGCCAACATTCAGCCCAATGGTCGAAACAAACATTCAAATTCGCCTCTGCACGGCTCCTACCTCCATGGCGCGCCATCGCTGGATCAGCTACGGATGGAGCAACCACGGTCCAGCCGGAGACAAGTTCTCAGAACGCACTTGCAAGATGCAAACCTCCAAATACGAGGGCGGCAAGTACTTGTACAGGCGTCGTGCACATCGATGAATGCGCCATTGCTCACTCAGTGCCGGATATGATAATATGTACACTCCGATTCCTGGAATGGTTGACGAGGTTTTGACACGGCTTCCAAACACCAGACATTGAAGCCACACCTGGCATGAAGCAGAAATAATTGCGCGGCAGAATTTCACGTCCACCCAATACAGTACATAGTGCATCGACTTTTTGCAATTATCCCCTCGCTAACTGACAGCTCTCTACTTGTGCACTCGACCCCGCATACGTGAATGCCTGCTGGTGCTCCGGCGATCCTGACCATCTCCACAGCACTTGGGAAGCCACCTGCACTTAGCCAGCGGCCATGATGAATTTTCCTCCAATCTGCGTCGCGGTAGGCAATGCCGAGCACTGGCGACGGTTAAACTACTGCTGTCAACAATCTCGCGATGGCACCGTATAAGATGCCTCCAGGACCCCATCTGGCGTGGCTGGATGTGGTGAGAGGGGGCCTTTCGTTGTGTTCGCAGCTGGGAGACGCACATCGACTCCTTACCTACATAGGTGGTCTCAGCAGCTCGCTCTCTCTTCATCATGTTCGCCAGGCTGTGGGCGGCAGCGACCTTCCTACGGCTCGTTGCTGCTGTGACGTCTGCGCCTCTCGCGACGACCAAGAATGGAACCTACCAGGGCCGATACCTGGCAGAATATGATCAGGACCTCTTCCTCGGCATACCTTACGCTCAGCCACCCGTCGGCGACCTGCGTTTCCGCTGGCCACAGAGCATCAACTCGTCTTTGGACGGTGTTCGAGATGCCTCCGAGTACGGGTACAGCTGCATGCAGTATCACACTGCGTTCAATATCTCCGAGGACTGTCTCAACCTCAACGTCATCCGTCCTTCCGGGAACTTCTCGGGCACCCTGCCGGTGGTAGTCTGGATATATGGTGGCGGCCTCTACACCGGTTCCACAGCCGATCCCCAGTACAACCTCAGCGGCGTGGTGAAGGTCAGTCAAGACCTGGGCCAGCCAGTCATCGCCGTGGATATGAACTACCGCCTTGGGATGTGGGGATTCTTGCAGACGCCCGGTTTGGTGGCCGAGGGCTCGAGCAACGCTGGCCTGCTGGACCAGAGGCTGGCCCTGCGGTGGATTCAAGAGAACATTGCGGCCTTTGGAGGAGATCCGACCCGGGTCGTTGTCTGGGGCGAAAGCGCTGGTGCGCAGAGCATTGCCTACCATCTTTTCAGCTACGACGGCCGCGACGACGGCTTGTATCGTGGCGCCATCATGGAGAGTGGCGGACCGACAGGTACGTGTATTACCTCAATCCTAGCGACCTTTGAGCCCCCTTCCGCTGACAGCACATCAGGGTGTCAGGTCCAAGACTTGGCGTACTACGCGGTCCCTGTCGAGAATCTGACCCGGACCGTGGGCTGCTGGACCACAGCAGGGTGGACTTCGTCGACCTTGCTGCCGTGCCTGCGAAGCCTTGATCAAGCCACACTCTTCGCCGCCGCGCCCTCCCAAGTCTGGAACCCACTGATTGATGGTGACTTTCTCACTGGCTACCCTAGCAACCTGATCCGCGATGGCAAGTTCAACGCACTTCCTCTACTCACCGGCACCAATACCGATGAGGGGACAGGGTTCTCGCCGTCAGGTCCAAACACAGAGGCAGACCTCTTCCACGACTTTCAGTGGTGGCGCAGCTATGCTCTCTCGGCGCCCACGATCCGGAAGCTACTCCAGATCTATCCGAATGATCCGTGCACAGAGCCCCCGATGTACATCTGGAACTGTTCCGTGTTCCCCTCGCAGGGGCTTGACTGGCGCTGGGGCGCCGCCATCGGAGGCGACATGGTGATGCACTCGGGCCGCAGGAAGATGTGTGAGCTCTATTCCGGGACGGGCGGCCAGGACGTCTACTCGTACCGTTTCGACACGAGGTTGTGGAGCGAGAAGCCGATTCTGGGGGTCCCGCACTTTGACAACGTGGCTTTCAGCTTCCAGAACATCAGCGGGCTTCTGGGGCCCAGTCCGACGTACGACGACGACCTGAGGATCGCGAGGAGTATCGCCATTGCGTACATCAGCTTCGTGTACGACCTCGACCCGAATCCGCCGGCGGCGTGGAACGCGTTGGACAAGGTCGACGCCTTGTCTCTGCCGGACTGGCCGAAGTACAGCCTTGACGAGCCCACGAACATGGTCCTCAATGCCACGGGTCCGTGGGTTGAGCCAGACACGTGGAGGAAGGAAGGCATTGCCTACTTGAACACATACGAGGTTGCACGAGAGCTGCTAGCATAACGTGGTGAATGTTGTTGCTTTGCAGCCGCACTTCCGCCACGTTCGGAACTCTGCATGACGCTGGCGTTTGGTCCAGCCCCGAGGGTGAAAAATGTGGCGTGGCCGGTAAGTATGGGCCACGGCATGGCGGTAGTTCCGATGATGTTTCGCCTTTGACGGATGGGAATAGGCGAACTGCAGGATGTGAGTAGAGCTGCACTCGTTGCATTTGCCAACGAAAGACGACGGGGCAGAGAATCATGAGATTACCTACCTAGGTAGGGAGGTATGTGATGTGAGGAGCACATATTTTTCCTTGGCAATGATCCCTGCAGTACCATTTGGCTTGACCTGGTCTTGCGCATACTGTGTAACGCTCGGAATAAAAGAAACAAGCCTCAGAGCTTGGCTCAAGAACCAGCTCCCTGTACTACTGTACTGTACATACGTGGCAGCTGCGTGGATGTTGTATCCGCGCTGCTGGATCCCACTTCCAATATTCCGGGTCTCGCGAGGAAACATTCAGAGTCCGAGGACTACACACAGTATCAGATGAAAGCATTGAGTTTCGGACCGGCGACCTCCGTCGAACCCACCTCCCAACCTTGGGAAGTGCCCAGCCCCCAAACTGCCGAACTTGCCGGCGAGACTGTGGTAAACGAGCGCTGAAGTCATCGTCCTCTTCTGATCCCATCTTCTTCTGCTTCTTACATCGCGCCTCGACCCTAACTCAGCCTCAAGATGGCCTTGAAGTCAATGGCAATTTGCCCCACCCATCATGTCTTGGTTTGGCACCCTGCACCCCAAGCTTCCAGACTCGGCATTGCGGATCATGCCGTGGCGCACCATACGAATGCAAGTGTGCCGCCAAGATGTGGGACGGGGTAATTAACCTTGTATTTAACCTTCATCCAACCGTAAACACGTTCTCAACGACGAGCCGACGGGGTGGAGTCTGATGGGTGTAGAAGGCTGGCCATCCCGCTACACGATCAGACGAGGTACTTTTTGCTGCTCGTCATATCTCCACTCGGACCTCCTCTTAAGCTGGATGCGATGGCCACCAACATCCTTGGCCAGTCAGCCCGCCACCAAAGCTTCGAAGCCCCAATCCCTAATTGCATTGCGCGCCTCAAGAACCGTCGCCTCATCTTTGACCTTGGCGATACGACCGCGATGACTTCGTTCATGAACCTTGGCCTCACTCGGAGCCGCAAAGGCGATGCGGGATTCCGGCAGGCACACAGCTCCACAGGCAACACCGGAACCGTCTACCATGTCGATAATGCTCGGAGTTGCTCTACGTCTTCCCTCTGGGCGGTTTGGTACCTGTAGCTTAACGCCCGCTCCGGCGTGGGGCATTTTCAGTCGTCATATCGAGATGATTGCCCAGGTCACCGTGTCGTGATGGCACCCGTGGACGGGGCAAGTGCCCAATTTCAGCACCAAAGGCAATTGAGTGCAAGCACAAATATCTCCCGGGGGCTGAAATCGCCATCGTTTGATTGTCCAGTGGCTCAGAAAGTGGGCACCGGTACTTGGATTTGCATCAACTTGATCTCCCGGCAAATGGGAGAACCACCTCGGCATCACTCGTGGTGTCGACCTCGGTATCCTCCGGTGGTAGACATGACGTTTCCCAAGCGGTGAACATCATAAAGGCTCAAAGTACCATATGTCCATCTTATCCTCAACTTAAGGTTCGAGCTTGGCTCGAGCCCGGACCACGCAGCACGCGGCTCATGCGAAGTCCCGGGAAGGAAGTACAGTATTATCCCCACCAGTGACCATATGTTTATATTGCTTCAATGTAAGCCCCCTACTTTTCACGTAGGATTCACAGCCATGCTGTCGGTTCCACTCTCATCATCACACCTTCAGAACGCCCACCATGCTCCAATATAGAATGGTGGCCTGTTGGCTGCTGGGACTTTTCTCTGCTCTCCTTCCGACCTGGTGCCTCGTCAGGGCAACTCCTACTGACCGTGTCCCGGGCGCCTTCATCGTGGAATTTGAAGATGGAGTCGTAAGTTGGTCTCGACTCGTGATATTTCTCGGCACTGACTGATCATAATAGGACATGGACGAGGAGCTCACCTCCATGCAGCACATGGCCGAGACTCGCATGAAGCTTGACCACGAGCTGTTCAAGGGCGCCTCGATCAGATTCCATGATGTCAACAACGCACATGTCCACATGAACAAGCTCATGGGCGCCACTACGAGCATCAAAAACAGCAAGTCTTTTAGCTCTGGCACTCGTCCGCTATCATGAGTCTGCTTGCTGACTCGAAAGATGTGAAGTGTGGCCGATGAGACTGTACAGTATTCCGACGCACACGGTCCATTGGACGGCGGGAGAAGACGCAACGGCTGCGGACCCGGCCGATCTGGCGGCCCATCAGATGCGTCAGGAAACGGCTGCTGATACATTCTCGCCGCACGTGATGACGCAGGTCAACCGACTTCGCGACCAAGGCATCGTTGGGCGTGGAGTCAAGATCGCAGTCGTTGACAGCGGGGTAAGTGACTCTGTTTGGGCGCTTGGAATGTGACAATGCACACGAGGGACCGCGTCATTATCTTTCCCGCCCTTCTCCTCGTGCTAGCGTTGTCCCTTTGCTCAATATCGGGGGACGGACGAGCTCACTGGCCAAATCATCATACTCACTGCCTCCGGGTCATACAAACCGACGCTTGGTCTCGCTGACTATCTTGACTTCATAGGTAGACTATCTTCATCCTACTCTCGGAGGCTGTTTCGGCCCAGAGTGTTTGATTTCATTCGGCTACGACCTTGTCGGTGACGACTATGACGGGGTCAAAGAGCCGGAACCAGACCCCGATCCATTCGACTGTGGTGGACACGGAACTGTAAGATTTTCTGAATACCGCCTTCGCTTCTCGACATTGAACTATCCCTTCGAAAAGCCCTCAGATAATGGCTTCAAGAAAGCTACTCCTGATCACCACAAGCGAGCTGACTCCTGGACGCAGCACGTTTCTGGCATCATTGCCGCGCAGACGAACAACCCATACGGTATAATCGGCGCTGCGAATGGCGTGGAACTTGGCATGTTTCGTGCATTGGGCTGCAATGGATCAGCAGCGGATGATGTTCTCATTTCAGCCTTCAACAGTGAGTGACATCTCAAAGCAGTCCGTCAGGAAAGTGGTCGACGGAACCCTTCAACCTCCACAAGGGGCCTCGAAAGCATCAAGCGAGCCAGCCTCCCAATCGATGTATTTGCCAATTGACACCCACACAGTGGCTTATGAAGCCGGCGCCGATATCATCACCGCGTCGATAGGAGGTGCCTCTGGATGGAACGAGTCGCCATGGGCTGTCGCAGTCTCACGGATCGTTGAGAACGGCGTTGTGTGCACAGTCGCAGCTGGCAACGACGGTGCTTTGGGGGTGTTCTCAGCAAATGCCGCCGCCACTGGAAAACGAGTGCCCTCGATCGCCTCCATCGACAACGCTCTCATGCCTTCCTTGATGACAAATGCCACCTACTCGGTGCAAGGGAATACCAGTACCGATGTCTCGTTTGGATTCACCGCAGGGCAACCAGCTGCGTGGAACGGCACCAGTCTGCCACTGGTCGCGACCAGTTTCAATGCCACGAATCCGGCCGACGCATGTGACCCTCTCCCAGCAAATACTCCTGATCTGTCCGGGTACGCCTTGCTGATTCGACGGGGAACCTGCTCTTTCGCGCGAAAGATCCAGAACGTCGCCGACAAGGGAGCCCGCTTTGTCATCTTCTATAACAATATACCTGGCGGCACCATGTCTGTCTCAGCCAACGACAATTCACAGATTCAGGCTATTGCGATGGTCACTGCTGAACAGGGTGCCATCTGGGCCAAGTCTCTTTCAGCCGGGCAGTTCATTTTTGTTAACATGCCTGATCCAAAGACGTCGCCCCAATACCTGACCTCGGTCCCGAACAACATAACCGGAGGATATCTTAGCACATACAGCAGCTGGGGTCCAACCTTCGAGGGCGAGTTCAAGCCGCAGGTCGCTGCGCCAGGTGGTAGTATCCTATCCACCTTTCCAACTGCGAACGGTTCTTTCGCCGTCTTATCTGGCACCTCAATGGCGTGCCCGATGGTCGCTGCGATCTACGCCCTCTTGATGAACGTCAGGGGCACCAAGGACCCCAGAACACTCGAAAATCTGCTGGCATCGACGGCGAATCCAAACGAATTCAACACTGGGAACAGGACCTCTCCCGTCTTGGCACCCGCGGTGCAGCAGGGCGCAGGCATGGTCCAAGCCTACGACGCAGCATACGCCACGACTCTCGTCAGTGCCAGTAGCATAGCTTTCAATGACACGGACAACCTCGTCCCGACGCAAGACTTCACCATCTCCAATACTGCCAACCGGTCCATCACTTATACCCTGCGCAACGTAGGCGCTGCTGCAGCCTATACCTTCGACAATGGAAGCATTTTTCCAACTGCTTTTCCGAATAGCCTCGCGCGTGGAACCGCCGTATTGGACTACAGCGTCGACAACCCTTTCACTCTCGAAGCCGGACAGCGCAAGATCATAACTGTCAACTGCACGCCTCCTACAGGGCTTGACAGCCAAAGGCTGCCGGTATACTCTGGCTACATAACCATCAACGGATCAGATCTGTCTAGCCTAAGCATCCCCTATATGGGCATTGCCGGGTCGCTCAAGTCAACTACTGTGCTGGCGCAAGATGCTACCTTCATGTCGAGCACCCTCAGCGGCCCCAACTCGACGTCCATTCAAGCTGGCCGCACATTCCTTCTGCCCCCGCCAGGACGATCCAATGACACGCAGTTCAACTACAACATCACCGACTACCCGCAGCTGCTGATCAGCATGGCTTTTGGCTCACCTTTAGTGCGCGTGGATGTTGTACCTGTCTCGGTACCGCCGTCCACGAACTTCACCGAGTCCCTTGGCATACCAACGGTGGGCGACGTGTTCATGACGCCGATGCCCTATCAGGCGCGGACTCCACCGGACGCTCCGCTGGTCATCATTTGGGACGGGCGACTGGCGACTGGTGCCTACGCGCCCGCTGGATGGTACAGTCTGGCCGTCAGGGCCCTGAAGGTCTTCGGCGACAGGGACAGTGCTGCAGACTATGAGACCATCGAGACGGTGTGGTTTGGCATCCAATACATGAACTCGACGAGTGCTCTGTCGAAACGGCCGGAGGTGCCGCGTCTTCGCGGCATGGCGAAGTTGAAGAGGACCTAAATGAGACAAATAACGAGGGAAAGACTGTATCTGAATTGCACGCTTTTCCTTTAGCCATAGCACGCTGACGCATGCTCAATTCTCAACATTTGTCCAGCAAATAAGTATTTAGGTACATCTTTTGACGGCCAGAGAGCGCGTGAAGCTTTGAGGCGGCCAATTCCTCACGGTCAAACCCCTCCATGTATGTTTCTCCAGCCCTGTGTATTCTCTAAGGCCCCGTGACGCTTGTCAGTCTATTGCAAAGCATGGTCCTCCGCGAACTTCACGCAGCGGCCGCCTTCTCACCATGTCCATTGCTCTCAACTTCCTGTACTGAGCCAGCCTTACTCTCGATATCTTTGCCTTCCGGTAGTTCATCATTATCAATATTCAGGCCGATCGGCTTGGCATCGAATGATCTTCCTCTCTTCTCCGGACCCAAGGCAGTCGTGACAGCAATGCCCGTGGCGATTATCCCCGTGGCAATCCCCATCACAGGCCCGTAAGCCTCGACAAGCTCTCCAGAACGGTTCCTGACGAAGTTGCTCTCTGCGAGGGCGTTGACGATCTGTGCACTGGGGCTGCTGATCATGTTGCCGAGCTGATATGTGATCCCGGGGAAGCTGCTTCTGAATGCCGGCGGCGAAAGCTCGTTCAAGTGGATCGGGATCACACCCCACGCGCCCTGGACGAAGAATTGCAGGAAGAAGCCAGATACCGACAGAGATCGCTCTGTGGTTGGCAGGATCCACGCCGGTATTATGGTTCCAGACACGATGGCGGCCACAACGATCGTTCTTCGCCGCCCAAACCACTGTGAAACGTAGCCCAGGATTGTGCCACCAACACAGGCACCGACTTTCATCAGGATGGATGCTCGCGAGGCGCCGTCGTTGGCCAAGCCCTTCTGTGTAATCATGAAGGTGGTGTAGCTGTCCTGTGAGGTGTGACTGTAGACTGCACATGATATCGTCAGCCTTGCACACTCGGAGCTCATCCTTAGGGGCAATCTCACAGTTGAACCATGTCATCAAGATGATACAGTAGATGCACATCTTCCACTCTTGGCGCAGCATGACTTTGGTCTCTTTCCAGAACTTTGATGCGCCACCTTTGTTCTTCCCAGCCTTGCGTGCTTCAATGAATTGCTGAGACTCGGGGAAAACGATCCGCAAGAGGCCCACGCCGATAGATAGACCAGCAGCGATCCAAAAAATTGTCTTCCAAGAGTCGACGGCACCACCAACACCTAGGTTGGCGCACGCCGCACAGACATATCCGAAGGAGTAGCCTTGTTGAAGGATACCGGACATCAAGCCTCTGGCGTCGACAGGGCTATTTTCGAGTGCCATGGCAATGGCGTTGCCGTAGCTATAAAGTTTTACAAAGTCTCAGCTCCTTGATCTACCTTGGCGTTTCTCTGACTGGGATGGGGGGGAAGGGGGGGGGGGGGACACTTACACGCCACCCATGAACAAGCCGAACAAAGATCGGACGGCCAAAAACTGCTGGAAATTCCGACAGTATATCGTAGCGATCTGAAGCAAACCCAGAACCAACATGTTCACCACCATGGGCCACTTCCTGCCGAACTTGTCGCCTGCGAGCCCAAAGAATGCCGCGCCGACCGACCGGAGCAGCAACGTCAGGGTGATTGCCTCTGTGACTTCGGTCTTGCTGACACCGTAATAGTCGGACAGCTTCACTGTCTGGATAGAAAGTGCATGGAAGTCGAACGCATCTGCTGTCCAGGCTGCGAACCCCACGAGAAAGAAGACCCAGTCCTTTGCTGAGAGCTGCGCCATTAGGCTGATGGGGTTCTTCAGTGGGATGGGCTTAGCCCATTCGCATGAAGTCTCCCCGTGAGAGTTGGTCACAACCACACGCTGCTTCCAGGTAAAGAGGTCCCGGATGGACTGAACTGCTGTAGGGATGACACCCTTCGCCACCGGGTCTGCTGGTTCATGAGTCGACTCCATGGCTGCAAATGAATATGGTTTGTAGATGAGATGAAGCACTTTTCCGTTGGCGAGCTCGGGCGCGCATTTGGGGTTTTAATACCAATGGAATAGGGTAGCCCTCATAGGAGAGCATGTAAAGGCCTCAAGCGTACAGTGTACGACTCGTGGAAGTAGGCACACCGCTGCTACATATGCTCTGTGCTCCTTCACGCACGGCCGAGATAGACTTGAAAAGATGAATCCTCCGACATTCCAAGCTGCTGGGCACCTGTGCTCGTTCACACGCGCGGCCGAGCTAAGCGACGCTCCAACCTGTTATGGACCCCATCAGCGGCACATGATTGCTCAAGAGCCATGACATTCTGCTTTCTCGTGACAATTGTGGTAGCTAACGGAAATTGTATTGACCTATTGGTATGGCCAAGCACTTGGCAACGCCCCTAGATGAGGGGGAATGTCTTGGAAGGCTGCCACGAGGCTTATTACCCGTTGAGATAACGGCTGCCGGGCCTTTCACCTTGGCTAAAGCAGCGACCCCCCGTGGAAGCCATATCGCGATGACTGGATGACCCAGATGGCCGCTCTTCGTGTCTTTCAAATGATGAGATTTGTGTGCGCGAAAGGGCCCCTGCGGTTTGCCTTTGGCGAACAGTCTCAGATGCCATTTTTGAGTTATCCAATCAATAGAAGTACGCGGAGGCATGTGTCGTTTCCATGCCAAGAGCCAAGTTGCTAGCATACCGTGTGCTCGGGTTTCAATGGAGCGGGGCCTAGATGCTGCCAAAGCCAAGGAATGTTCCCTGCCGCCGTGTGGTTGCTAGAAACTCGTCAAGCTTTCTGGGGATGGCTTGTTTGTTTTAGGGTCGTCTCCGCATTCTCCCAGCTGGCTTGGTACTGTATCTCATACCGAGTCCCTAGGTAGGATCCACTTCCCCGGACCCTGCGTCAGATTTTGGTATCATTCTAGATTTATGGACGTGGACGACTTGGCACCCGCAAATGTTTCTAAACCAAGACACCAGTGCCACGGCGCCTCAGTGATCACAGAGACAGGCGAATTTTACCCAATTGTGTGAGTTTATGATTCAGTAGACTTGAGCCACCGCGGACCTCGGGAGGATTCGTCCGACGTGCTGCCACTGCATACGCGTATCCCATTCCCGTCTCTGCCGCAGCGGCATTCTTCCCCTGACAAGAATTCGATCACTGTACTTATCATATTTATCCCCCTTGTTGAATATAATTTGGATTTAATCACTATGTTTTTGTTAAGAGAATCAAGGTAGCAGTACAAATGGATTCTTTGCTCAAGGCGCCCGCCACTTTTTCTTTTCTTTTTATTACACACAATGTGTTAGCTACCAAAACACAAAGACTACCTGCCACGAAGACTACCTGCCACGAAGACTACCTGCCATAAAGACCACTTGCTACGACGATTACTTGCCACAAAGACCACTTGCCACAAAGACTGTTTGCTATAAAGTGAGTCTAAAAAAAATTGTAGCACAGTGAAAGAATCTGATAAGCACAGGGGTCGAATTGTTGTCCTTCTTCCCCAGCCACTTAGCCTATCCCCATAGATACTACGACAGAGGTGAATTCTTCGCCCGCCGCCCAGCCCTAAGCACACAATTGGAGGCGCTGTGTAGGTTCATAGCTGGAAGGAAGGACCGGGCCTACGTTTGTCCGATTGGAGGATCGGTCCGCCGCGGACCAGCGCTAGCCAGCAACGGCTAGTGTGGAACAAAGGGGGACATAAGCCACCTTCCATAGCCTCGTTCCCCAATATAAATAGCCTTCTTTTCTTCTAACAATTATAAACTATAAATAAATTATATAACTTAATAATATACTATTTAACTAAATAAAACCCTACTAACACTAATTAATAATTAAATTAGTTAATTATAAATAATAAAATAAAAGAAATAATTTACTTTTAAAGTAGTTTATTAATAATATTATACT
>JALRMF010000155.1:0-106086 GCA_026120015.1 Dendrostoma leiphaemia | reverse complement strand
TATAATTATGCAGAAAATATATAAAAACTAATAAAAAACTTAGAAAATTATAAATAATTGCTTAACTAATACTAATAAATAAATAACTAAACAATATAATAATTAAAATCTATTATTAAAACTATTAATAAACTTATTAGCTAGTTATAATATCTAAAAAACCTAACTAATTCTATACCTTCTTTAACCCAGCTATTAAATTCTAATCAAACCTGCTAAAAGATAAATCCTTTGCTATTATAGCAGACTCTTTAGAAATCACTTTTTAAATAACTTTAAAAACTTTACAACGCTGCCTCTTGGTCTTGCAACGCTTTACCTTCTCTGCCTCTAAGCAATCCAACTCTTTAATAGTATCTAAACCATAATAAATAATCTGCGCCATTTTATCTGCCTATAAATAATGCTGTTTCTTTAAACGATAAACCTTTGCGGCAGCTAGCTTAAGCTTTTCTTTAGCATCTTTTAACTTAGCTTTAGTTAAAAAATATTATTTAATAATCTTTTGCATTTAAGCTAGCAAAAAATCTTATATATTGTAATTTTTGCGCTTATAGCAAATATACTCTATATAATAAGATAAATCTTCTTTAAAAGCTAGGCATAAAACTTAGCGGGATTTGCAAGCAAAGCAAGCAAGCATTTTAAAGCAATAATCTAAAATAGCTAACTAAAGAAAAGCACTTTATTTAAATTTCTTATAATGCAACTTATTAACTTTATTTAATATAATAAATTAAAAAGTTAAAATTTAAAGGATAAATAATAATAAAAAAGCAATAAAACAACTTATTAAATCTTTTAAGACAAAAGAAGTAAAAAGAGAGATAATATTATAACTTATATAATATATAAGTTATAAAATAAGCTAATAAGCTATAAAAGATAAAATAGCAAAACCTAACATTCCTGCTGCAAAAAAAACATCTTTTATATTAAATAATGCTTATATTAGCTAAATACTAAAGTTAAAGTTTAAACTATAAAAACTAATAAGCGGTTTATATAAATCTTACCTTAGACTACAGCAATTAACTAGCGACTCTAGCAATTTAAAATAAACGACTAAGGTAAACTATAATAGTTAACTAGCAACTCTAGCAATCTAAGATAGATAACTAAGGTAAACTGCAGTAGTTAACTAGTAACTTTAGCGATTTAAAACTAAAGAGCTAAATATATCTTTAAACACATTTCCTACCATTAGATAAACTTAGTAAATAGCTCTTTAGTCGTAAATCTAAGTATCTACCCTTAGATAGCTTTATCGCTAGTAATCATTCGCTAGTTATAAAACAACAATGTCTTTGTTACTATAATTAGTATACTCTTTTAACTATCTCTGCTAACATAAACCCTTTAACACTCTAGGAATTTACAGAACCTAGCAGTAATTATTATATATAATATAAAATTTTATTATTTTAAAATATATATATATAATAAATAATTTAATTATTATAAATATAAATAATAAAATTAATAAAATTAAATAAGTTTATAATTTAATATTTACTAAAATAGCGCTACAACGGCTAATATTATATAATTATATCTAGGTCTAAATTAAGTTAAAAAAGAGCTATACAAGGACCCCCTGGCTGGTTCTAGGCGAAAGAGCTACTATGTAAAGAGAGGGACCACCTTCGACGCTCGCTCGATGCTACCCTTTGAGTTTGCTCCGGGGTAGGCCCCTGGGCCTCTTGCCGAGCGTGCTTCCCTTGCTCGCCCCCCAGGCGAGTCATGTAGAGGACCCCCGTCAGCCATCGAACGACGATGATCTGTGGAATGATGCGGCGAAGAAAACGGGCTCGGCCTCGTCGTCATTCCGGCACAGCAAAGAGGGCCGCGCAGCTGCTGACCAGTAAACAAAGACCAAGTACATATGGAGTTCCTTTTTCATTTTTATTTTTTATTTTTTTAAATCCTATGTTATGTGTCTCGAACTGCTGCGGGCTAAAAAGTGTCAGGCAGGTCTGGGGGCCAAAAGAACAAGGCGAACGACCCGGCAGTTCTTCCACATCCAGTCCCAACGGGACGGATGCACTCGGGCGCCCGGACAGCGGGAAGAAGCAAATATACATTACGCCATTTTGGTACTACTCGTACAAGTATGTACTTTGTACACAGCAGAGCTTGTCTAGTATGCAGCAGGTAGCTGCTCAAGGTAGCTGTACCCCTGGAGACCAGGTCAGCGACTACTAGTTTGTCATTTTACCTAGCTTTGCTGACCTTGGGCTGAGACCTCGGAGGAGCAGCTTGGTCCGCCCCACGATCCGACATCCAACACGGATCGCTCGTGGGAATCCAGACTTGCGGATGATGAGGATTTCCACACTCCCATCTCGCTCGCTCGGAAACCTGCACACACACAGTGTAGTACAGTAGCTGAAGATGACCTGACCGGGAGCCAGGGGGGAGGAAGAGAGCCATCTCTCGCACCGTACCATCCCAGCTGGCAGGTGAGCAGGTCATTTGGGAGCAGAGGAAGGGGGGGGGGGTTGTCCCGAATCCTCCAGCGCTTGCAACGTTGGTGTCAGTGCGCCGCCCCAAGAAGCGGATCTGATTATCGACATCCACAAGTCTCCGACGGGGATGGATCGTCTATGGAGAAGCGGGTACGAAAAGTCGTAGTGGCGCGCTGTCGAGGATCAGTTGAGATTCAGATGGGGCCTAGATGGGACATTCCAGCCCCGCGTTGGTGACGAGACCCGAGCGAGACAAGCAGGCAGGCAAGCATAAGAGGTCAACGGTCGCGATTGGGTCGCCCGATGTTATTCATGGGTTGACGAGAGGGAAGGGGAAAGAAGAAAGGGAAGGGCGGGGGAGGGGGCAATGAAAATGTCTCCGTTGCAATGAGACAGACATCCGTCACCTGGCGCTGTTGGGTCTTGTCCGGCTGACTGGCTAACTGGCCGTATCGTGTGCAGTGCGGATTAGGAACGCAGCGTGCCAATCCATAGTACATAGTAGCGTTGGATAGGTAAGGCCGGCAGCTTGACTTCCGGCGCAGCGCAACAGTGCCGCGATCCTGGGCCGTGTTTCCTGGTGTCACTCAGTCCGTCGTTCCGGTGTCAGATCTGATCTTGTTCCGCCCAGCCAGCCGCCTGTCTTTGCCCGTCAAACCTCCTCCTCCTACTACTCTGCGTTGGCGACCAGGTTTGGGCCCTTCAGTCCCCAAGAGCAGAAGACCAGACCACGGGCGGACACGGCGCGGCCGTATGGCTCTTTGGTGAACCTACTCCGGCCTAGGTCCCCATGTCCCTTCCAGCCGGGCCGAAACGCCTTTGTCTTAACCCAGCTTAGTGAGATCGTCGTGGACGATCACTTTAATACCGCGGATCGCTCGAGCTCGCCACGAGCTCGCTCCAGGCTAAAGTCAGGTCAACCTCATCATTCAGCATGAATACCTAGCCTTGGTGACCAAGCGGCGCAAAGCAACCGAGACAACAGAAAAGGGCAATGGAACCCTTCAAATGCTCCGTTATCTTCAAAGTTGTATCCCCCCGGCAGCTCCCCACTCAAATGTGATGCTATCACGTCGACGTGGCGTTGGGGGCGCGAACGCCCAAGTGCATAGCAGCGTGAATAAGCACTTGTATAGTCGCAGCCGATCCTGGAGCGGAATCATACTAAGGATGCAATGGAACGCTTGGCTTCTGCCGGGTCTTGCTCTTCGAACTGTCTGGAACCCTACGGGGTACGGGGCCATGGGGGGAGGGGGCCTCTCGCTGCGAAATCTCGCGTAGCGGATATCTTCATCTCTCCTGGCCGCAATCCGTCCAGAGCCATGCGCGCACGCGAGCCCTTTTGGAGGATGGCCTTGGCCCTCTCTAGTCCGGCTCTCGCTATCTATCCACTTTCAATTGTTGACGTGTCCTCCGCTGGACCATGTCGGCATCCACTTGAGCGACGTGGACGTTGTGCTCTGGACTGACGGTTGTGACCCCATACAGGCCCAGACTTGACTATGGGGAGCACATCGTGCTGTTATTAAAAGACACCCAGCAAGCTATAGATAGGACAAGAGCATGTAGAGTAAATTGTTAGGTGACACTCGTTGCGGCTACGAAAGAACGGTCTTCCTTTTTCGGCATGTCTAAGCATAAGTCCCTCCAGCCATTCGGGTCTCACACTACTGCAAGATGCAAGATCCGCCTGATGTAGGGCATATCACCTTGGATTACCCAGAAGAGACTCCGGGTATACATAGAGGGTGATGCCCAGGATCTGGCCTAGCCGTGCCATCCTTGGCGTACCTGACAAGTACCTACCGAGATACTCAGGCGCTTGCATATACACATACACACACACTCGACACCCACGGCGGGAGTGCGCCAAGCTGGAGGGTGTCGATGCAAAATCGGCCTTTATAGTACGACATCACCCTGCATGCGCTCAGACGATGGACTCGCTCAGGACAGACAGGTGGTATTGGCTTGCATGAGACCCTGACCCGGTTCGAGGACGTACAGTAGTCATGCTTTGGTAGCGTTGGCGCGACGGATGTTGTATCTCTCGTAAGAGGTTCATCAGAGAACCGACACAAGTATACCAGATCTCCAGACACCTTGGAAGTGGGGGTCCCATGTGAAGTCAAGTTCCTGGGTACCGTACTCGACGCCAAGTTAGTATGACAACACATTGGACCTGCGGATCCGCTCAGACGGATGAAGATACATGAGATGCGGTTCAGGTCCCGTCGGACTTTTTATTCTTTGAAATGCATGACAAGTAGACGACCGACCAGATGCGAACACGCCGACTATCTTTTCCTTGCCAGCATTCACGACAAGGTTTCCGCGTCCGTGGTACGGCAGATACTGAGGACGAACTATTCAGTCGAGTGGGTGTGAAGCAAAATACCTAGTAGACACCACGACACAACCGTTCAACGGAGCCATTGACGAATCATCTTACACCTTTTCGCGGTTTATCCATTGGGGAAGGTTGCTCGACATGTGATGGTGTATCATAGGCACTGCATGTGAGTCTCGCCCGGCTTCGGGCTGGTGTGTGAAGTGCATGCGGTCGGTGGCCGTGGGCAATGTTTAACTCGTACGCGCGATTCTTCCTACTAGATATGCAGCTTCAGATGAAAATCTGCATCAATGCCAGCCTGCTGCTTGAGACTGACTGGCCACGGGCTGGCCACGTGCTGGCATCGAGATATCTCTAGAGAGCCTGGAGTCGCACATGTCCCCAAGCCCGATTTAGATAGAGTTGTGCCTCCAAAGTATCGGGTGACACCTAGACTGAGACACAACCACTGAGCCGAGCTTGCGGCGCAGAACCTCGAAGGAAGAATGCTTCCCATTTATTCCTCTGGCGAGTGTCACGTTCAGACCCCCACGAACCTCTCAGATGTCCGCTGAAGCTAACATCATTGTTACGACAACGATGCGTTTCCCCGCAGTCTAGGGAATCTTCCTTCAGATCCCGAGTCTCCAACACAAATAAGTGCCAAGTGGACATCGCTGAGTCGAGCAACAAGACGGCACTTGAAGTTTCCCATCCGTACACTTGTAAACGCGCCCATTGCAACCGTAGCAATCTTGAGATTAAAGCACAGCCCGGACCGTCGAGACTCTCTTGAAGAGGCCGTGTCACGCAGGTCACCCCGAGAACGTCGCAGAGATACAACATGCGTGTACACCAGGTCCATTACGTCTTGGACATGCAACTGCGAGCGGCCCCGTGTGTATTTCTCAGTTGTTCAACTAGATGCCATGGAATGGATCCGATGTGTTTTGACGGTTATGATGACGAGTCAGGAGTCGAACACATTGTACACATGTGATCAAAGATGGATCGAAGGACAAGACGGGACGAATTTAAGGTTGTAATGGGCAAAGATCGGATGACATAGTTCAGGGTTGTATTCCAGCGAAGCCAGATTCATGGTGCACAGTGGCTCGTGTGAAGCTCGCGTCGTGAAGTGTCCTGACTGGTTTAGGCACCTGGCTTCTATGCAGGGCATGGACTCGCAAGGAGGCATCGGAAGAGCGAAGGGTTCGGGGAAAGCTGGTGGCTCTGCTAACCAAAGCGTCTGCAATGTCGAGGTGACTGCGGGTGCTCGTCCCTGCTTGAGAAGTCAATTTTGGGTATCAATTGACGGGTCCTATAGGCCCTCTGCCTCTAGCCTGATCGACAACTTTCGTCTCTCGTCGCTATTCTCGGGTCCTCGCCGCATTCGGGCCTCATCTTCTCCATCAGCCTCGTAGGCGAGCAAGATTGTTTCACATTGGGTATCGATTGACGCAGCCCAAACCTACTGGAAGGCCCATTCGCCATGACACGGGCCCAGAGAAGTTCGGGAGCCTGTGAGCGAAACTTTCAGAGATCATGACCACAAAGGTTCCTTCGCCTCCAATGGCGTTGTCTCATCATTGACTAGTGCCTCGTCCCGACGCGCGATCAGCTCCTTCATAAATGAGAGAATCTGCAGTGCGGCTTCGTGAGGCAAGATGCTTGTGTTGTTGATGGTCAGACCCTCGTGCTGTTTGTAGATGAAGAGCTCGCGTCCCTCGGATCTCACCGTGCGGGCCTCATTAGGGCTTCGGACTACAGAGACAAATGTCAGCAAGAATCGCGCACGCGATACAGATCTTCAGCCTGTGGCCTTGAGACACAGGCTCCGCGACGGACAGTTCACGGAGTGCTTCGGAAAGGATGGGTATGGGATATGAGGGAAGGCGGTCAGAAAACGTACTCTTGTCCTTAAGGCTAACCCTCCTCTCCGCATTGGCGATCCTGCGCATGTTCTCGTCCAAGTGACAGTCGAGGTACACTGGGATCAGCAGGCGCTCGCACCTGTTTGCAACGACTTCGAAGTCTCGTGCTAGATCCCTGCCCTGGGGAGTATCTGATAGGCAATCGGTGCAGATAACAACCTTTCCGTTCGTAGACCCGTGTTCGACTTGATCCCTGAAGCATGTGTCCCGTTGTTTCTTGTGCCCCTCTGCATCGTCCTCTGCAATGGACTCAAAAGTCTCGCTTTGTGACTTGCCCCAGTCAACCAGAGTAGCTTTGTCGTCACCGATAAGAAGCTTGAGCGTCTCGGCCACAGTCTCTTTGCCCACGCCAGGCCAGCCGTTCAAGAGAATGATGGGCTGGTTCATGCTGATATAGTCGTCGAAAGCAGAAAGCGAATTGAAAAACGCACGTGGTCGATTCAATCGAAATGTCCTGTCCAAGGACAATAACAGCTGACGGTGATCTCTGCCTGGAAAAAAGCCGGTCGAAAATTTCCACACTCGAGGAGAATGATCCGTTGCCGCAACTCCTAGGAGGTCGGTCCCCGTAACTGGCGGTAGTTTTGTTCGGGTGCGAACCTTCAAGCAGCCTTCTTCATCTGCATAGCCTGCCTACCGTTGTCTGTCGTCTTTTAAGTTTCAAAAAGTAGATGGCCCCCGCATTGGCCAACAGGATCCTCGGTTTGGTGGTACAGAGTCGAGCTGTTCGTCTTCGAGACCGATGGACCAAATAGCTGGCTATCCTGGCAGAGGTCGTGGCGTGAGTGCCTCCACGGACATTCTTGGATCGTGAAATGTGGGAGGCAGTGATAACGAAGCCCGGAGTTCGGGAGAAGTCAGAGTCTGTCGTGGAGGTCAGTGCAGATCAGGACCGAATTCAGAGATTGAATGGCTGCAAATCACAAGACCCCGCGCAAGAGGAGGCAAAACAGGTGGTGGGTCTTATGCTGTCAACGAGGAGCCATACGTGGAAGGCGGACTGACTCACTGACACGCGCGTCGGTCGTACAGAAGGAGGAGAACGGAGAAGACGTTGCCCAAAGTGGAGCACGAGGCACTGGATTAGACTGGACGAGACGGGATTTTCTGATTGTTGTTGGTCAGGCTCCTGCGTCCGGGTCGAATTGGGCTGGGCTGGGACTAGAAGCGAGTGTGAGAGTCTATTTGTTACTGCCGTCTCCTCTCATGCGCATGGCTGCTGTTGTAGACGCGCTGCTGCAATCTCTACGCAGAGGCAATGGTGGTTCTAGACCGTTGAAGATGCGGATACTCTCGCCCTGGATCAAACGGCGAGCTTAAATCGCAACGGACAAGGCACCGGTCTGAACTTAGCGTTCTGCCCAGCACTCAGTAGTCTCTCATCGCACTGATGCCAATGTGGCCGGGCGTTACTCCGTCAGATTTGTCGAAAGCTTGGAGCCGATCTGGTTTGCTTTCACGAACGATGTCGACGAACCGTGGCTCAGTTCAACAGTGGGGCTCTTGGTGTTTAGGATTTCGGCATCTGCAGCTTTGAGTCCAGTCGAAGTAGCGGCCGCTGCAGATGCGCGGCTTTGACATGTGGCCGTGTTGTGGGTCCACCATATTCGAAACGTCGGGGAGAGAGACTGTGCCGAGTTTGAAGGGTCCATCCAACGTTTGTGTGCGATGGACGGATCTGCAGGCAGGGCAAGGAAATGAGCCGAGATAAAAATCGAGGAGTCCAGAAAACAAGAGAAAACAATTGAACGGGGAGCTGCAGCTTGGCACCTGCACCAGATGCCAGACGTGGCAGACGCGTCAGGCCGGGAAAGTGCTCTTCCCTCCTGCTAATATTGACTTTGGACCACGCAGCAAAAAGCCAATTCAGGCCAGGTCAGGTCACACCACAGGAAAAATTGCACCGAGAAGACGTCCCAGACATGTCACGACTTCGCATTTGGCCCTCTACCCATGTATCTGATCCGACCTGACGCCAAAGAGCCCACATTCCTCGTTGCAGTCATTGCCCATGCCAGCGTGCCCAGCGCCAAAGGGATGAAATACCTCGACGTCCAGATAAATAGCAAGTCTAGGCTACAAAACTACTACTTACGGTACGGTACAGCTGAAAAAGAAGACCCCACAAACAGGAGGACGTTGGGCACATCACGAGTCCGACAGCTCATTGCAGATTCAGCCCTGCCCTGCCCAACATACCACCTAAGTACGCACGACGACAGAAGCCATCCCGACCACGCGGCCACGTCTTAGACTTTACCACCTAGGTGCAGCACATTCCGTTTTACTGCTTCTGTCAACTCTCCGCTGCCCGTGTACACGTGGGCCAGCGTCTGAGGCCATGCCTCGGGATGCGGCATGGGCAGATCGATCGAGTCTCCGGTCTTGACGTGGCCCGAGTACATGAAGGACGCCAGCGCAGGGAGGTACGAGCGTGCATATGCGACATCTAGACCAACGAGCTTTTGGTCAGTTAAGACGAGACAAGTGTTGCCATCTAGGTAGGGCGGTCACTTACGCACTGGCAGCTCTTTAAAGCCGCTCTTTGAGTGGTGGCCTCCGACCCGGAGCCCCGAGTCGGCAACGCTAGACCGGCGCCGGTCCGAGCCTAGAGGTGTCAACGGCGTCAAGGGAGTCAGCGGCGTCAGTGGTGTCAGGGGAGCTGTCTGGTTCCGCGCTATATTCGACACATCTTCAGCGGACGGAAGTATCTCCGACTGGCGACGAGAGGACGAGGGGCTCGCGGGCGTAGAGGGAATTGTGGTCCGGAGCTGATCGAGGTCGAAGTTGCGCGCGAGGAGGAAAGGCTTGCGGTCTCGCCTCTTGGGCCGAATTCGCGCCCGAATCGCCAGTCGATTGCCCTGGATGCCATCTACCTGTCCGCTTCCGCTCTGGCGCCGCAGTGCAATAGGAGCCACAAAAACGTCTGCCCTGGTCGGGTCACCCAGATACACGTGTCCGAAGGCTTGCAGCATGTCGGGCGCAATCACGCCCAGGCTCTGCTTCCGTTGCTTCTGTGTCACCTCAGCCGGGGCTGATAGTCTGCGGTTGGCCACTGTACCCAAGTCGCTGGCTTGTGATGCTGACATGCCCGAAAGCAGCATCGATCTCGTCTCGTCCGCGATGGATCGATTCACCCTGCCGTGAGTGGGCTTTTGCGGATTGCTGGGCATGCTGGAAGCCGCGACCGGTGATCTAGCTGAGCTGACTTGCATGGGCCCGTCCATTGTCATATGCTCGACGCTCGCTGCCATGTTCTGTTCTGCGATGGTCGACAACACTGTCCCAGGTGGCCTCTCACTTCCCAGCGAATCCTGTGTGCCCGGCTCGTTCAAGTTTCCCACTATCGTTCGCCCGTGTTGTCTAACATCGTACCTGGGAGTCGAAGGCTGAAACGGACTGGGTAGAGGCTTCGCGGTCAGAGGGCTGAGAGCAGGCAGTGAACCACTATGTGTACGGAATGCCGCCGGGAGTCCGTCGGCCAACTGGTCCCCATAGTCCGTCCTAACCTCCAAGTTTGGCCTGGCTCGCAATTGCGCATCCATGATCATGATGCGAGGGTCAACAGCTTTCACGGCTGAGGAACCTTGAGGGTTGATTATGCGATCTAGTCAACTTAATCAGTAGGCGACTGCTTTGACAGTGTCTCACGAGGTCGGAGGCGGGCGCAAGAGAACACAAGTCCCAACTGAAGATGGACGAGAGGACAACCATGACGATCCATTTTTGTGCAGCGTCTTTCACGTTTTCCTCTTTCTTCTCTCCCGCGTGGAAGTGTGCGAAGATGTGTCATGATTCATTGACCCGTGAGGTCGAATTCCCGAACAAAGGCACCCGTTTCGCCATAGCCTCACGACAACAAAGGGTCCGCAATTTCGGTACGACGGAATGTCTCAAATTCTTTGTTCGCAACCGTTTAATGTCTCTTGGCCATCACCCACGGTTCTAGGCCCGGCGACGAGCTGGGAGATACGGAGGAAATCTCCCGTTGAGTTATGCGCAGGAATATATTTTGTCCTGATCAATATTACCTGTCGTTGAATTGCGGCGTGGACTCACAGCCCGGCCTCCACACTGGCGTGTTATGGCCATCGCTGATTCGCTGCAACTTGTTCCTAGCGTCAAGGGAGCTATGACCTGCTGCTGACTCGTTACTTTCTGCAAGGCTGAGAAGGGACAACACGCTGTCATGCCTCGTGCCTGCCTGGCCACAAGAGTCCTTCGTGATTGATCGCGGCGCACGATGCCTCTTGACTTTCCAGGGTCTTGATTATCCAGTCACGTCTCTCTGTGTTCGCTCCAAGACACCGTGCATATCAAAATGTCCAACTCGACCGCCAGTTACAAGCAGCTGAAGGAGGACTTCGTGTCCGGTTTGTCGGGCGGTCCAGTCGGCGAGATCGTGGCGGTGACTGCAGTCTTGCCAGTGAGTTGATTTGCTCTTGGCAGATCAGAGAGACTCAAGCTGACTTCTTTAAAACAGGTCGCAGCTCTGGTCTGGTCAGTCCTGCAAGCGCGCCAGTCCTTCTTCAGACCGTACACGGCCCTCGGATTCGTCGTCGACTATCTACTCAACGTTGGGGCAGCCCTGCTCGCAGTCACTCTATATGCGAACAGTGCAGTACTGCTCATCATCCTGCTTCTCGCGCCCGCCCTCCTCGTCTGCGCCTTGTCACCCAACACCGGCGCGCGCAGAAAGAAGCCCAAGCTTCCTCCTGCCGCCAAGACCAACAACGACAAGACCACCACCGGCGGCCGCGAACTTGATGTGCTCTCGACAAAGCCCTTCCTGACGTTCTTTCGAGGCTCGATACTCATCCTGACATGCCTGGCGATCCTGGCCGTCGATTTCCGTATATTCCCGCGCCGCTTTGCAAAGGTGGAAACATGGGGCACCTCGCTGATGGACGTTGGAGTGGGAGCTTTTGTCTTCTCTGCCGGCGTGGTCGGTGCACGACCCGTCCTCAAAGAACGCGCCGCGCACGCAGGAGGAAGCCGTGCGCTGGCCATCACCTTGCCTAGGCGACTTGCAGAGTCGTGCCGCCACTCCCTGCCGCTCCTTGTCCTGGGCGTGATTCGCCTTCTCAGCGTCAAGGGCCTCGACTACGCGGAACACGTCACCGAGTACGGGGTGCACTGGAACTTCTTCTTCACGCTAGCGTTTCTTCCGCCATTTGTCGCGGTATTTCAGTCCGCTCTGAAGATTGTCCCGTCGTACGCGGCCCTGGCGCTCATCTTGGGCTCTGTCTACCAGGTCATGCTGGAAAGCACGAGCCTCAAGGCCTATATACTCACTGCGCCGAGGGCCGACCTGCTCTCGAGGAACCGCGAAGGCGTGTTCAGCTTCATCGGCTACCTGGCTATCTTTCTTACCGGGCAGGACACGGGCATGTACGTCCTGCCGCGCAACATCAACCCGCGTAGCGGATCTAGCGGCGCCACGCAGAGGACGACCCTGCTGATGACCCTGGCTGTGTGGTGTGGCATCTGGTCGCTGCTCTTCTTCCTCGCGACGGACTTCAATTACGGAGCTGGCCTTTCTGTGTCTCGGCGTCTCGCCAACTTGCCGTACGTCTTGGGCGTGGCCGCGCTGGGCTCGATGCAGCTGTTCGCGTACTGTCTAGTCGAGACGCTCTGCTTTCCGGGCTTCTACAACGCGGCGGACGCCAAGGCAGAGAGGGAGGTCTACGAGACTGCGACGAGCAGAGTACTGCGCGCTTACAACCGCAACGGTCTAGCCATCTTCTTGTTGGCAAATCTCGGGACGGGCTTGGTTAATATGACGGTACCGACGTTGGACGTCGGGCCCGTGGGAGCCATGGGTATCCTCGTGGCGTACAGTGGCGCCTTGACGGCTATCGCTGTCGCGCTGGATGCATACAACATCAGCATCAAGCTTGGCTGAGCTGTCAACCTTGTCGGTCTCGCAAAATCTTATCTACGTCACAGCGTAACTTGTACGCATCCCACAAACATCTAAGCCAGCGCGGGCATACCTAGAAGTCCTGTCAGGCTCCCAGCGGCTTGATCTCCGTAGATACCCTAGCAGCGTGACCTTTGAGAGATTGCCACGATTTTCCGCGACTCGGGGTATATGGGTGCTTACTGGATTCTTGCGGTAGGGAAAGGCCACTGACGAACAGGCGAAGTGCGACATGCCTCCAACCTGGCCTTCTTTCTTCCATTTCCCCCCCGTCATTCTTCTGGAAGCTATCCCCATCAGAGCCGGCAGCACGCATTGACGGGCAAACAAGGCCGGCCACATGGCGCCCTTCGGTCTCGCAAACACAGCCGGCACTCTTTCGGTCAACCCAGACGTGCAACCAGGTTTCGAGGCTGAAAAGTCTTCCCGGGTTTCGCGCCGGGGCTAGGGTCCGGGTCTTGCGGGCTTCATGCCGGACCGTCCTGCCACCTCAAAAGCACCATAGTCGAGCTGACAGGCGGATCAATCCCGAGGAGAGGCAGAATGGATCTCGGTCAAGTGAGATAGAGCGACAGCGGTGTTCTCAAAGATCGACCCGTGCCAGCGTGGGCGCCGGTCTTAGAACAGCCGAAACGGTGAGGGTGAACGTGACTCATCGACGCGTCGGACACGCGGATGAATGGGATTCATATTGAGGCGGTAATATATGGCCTCGTCATCGCCCCATATCCGTTTATCTGCTATGCCATAACCTGTTCAGTGAGGCGTCGATCCTTTTCAATGCTTGTTGATCCTCTTGCCCCTCTCGTCTTGGAAAACAAAACCCCCCCGAGACTGTGGCGCACTGCCGTCGACGGCAAGTTCTCCCTAGACCAGCGCCAGGCGCTGTGGAGGCGGTCAGCGGCGAGCTAGCGGTTGCGTCCTCATGCAAAGACACGCGACATGTCGTTGCGGTGTAGGACAGCATGTCGTCCGGCTGGCAAAGACGTTGGGGGCGAAGAGAACATGTCAGGGCGAGGCTAGCTGGGAGAAGGGACCGGACTATCAAGCTTACCCTTGCCTCCGACGCCACGTCCATCTCCGATGCTCAATGCGTGCTGTTTGATGCGGCGGCCACGGTCACGGCCACGGCCATGCCCGGCTGGCTAAGGACAGTGGTGTGATCGTCTTTCAAGATCCTGCCCGTGCTCATGGCCACGTATGTATCGGGCTCCTGGCTTCGTCCTGCTACCGAAGTGAACGGAAGAACTGTTGAAGTTAGGCACAAAGGCTCTGTCGATTTACGACTCGGTTGGTGGGCTAGAAGATCGAGAGAAACAGACTAGAAGGACTACCCGCTGCTATCTGGGGTAATAGTCCGTACCGTGCTACGATAGGCCGCTGGCCGTTTGGCATGATCCGAAAGCTCTCGTCGGGCTGACCGGTGCGTTCCATCAAGCGCCTCTGGCGACCCACACATGACGGGCTTCTGGGCAGTAGCATAGAAAGAGATTCGCAATACGACAATGCGCGCGTGCCGGATGGACGGGTTCTTGATGTGTTCCTCCGGGGGAGGGTGCGAGTTCATGCGCCGCAGAGCAACCGCCGTTCGGGGATGAGCTCTCCCATGCAAGACGAGAGGGAAGAGCAGCAAAACAGCTAGCCCTACCGGGTTTTCTCCCATCCAAGCCAAGTGATCGGCGTGCAGCCGTGCAGCCGTGCAGCCGCGTAGACCTTGGCATTATCCCGCGACGGCCTCGTTCATGCGCTGAGCGCAGGCGAGCGGGAGGATAGGTTTTCTTTTTGTGGCTCCGTGGCGACACCGGATCCAAGGGGATTGGGGAACAGTTTTCCTGCTTCCCTACCAAGGTTTATTATGCACTGCCTTAATTGATCCGTGCGACCGGGGGCAGGCGGACTTGCCCCTCTGAACAGATGGGAAGTCAGAAGATAAGCATTGGAGGAAGGGAATCCGGAGCTTGTCGCGAGCTCCACGGGCCGGCATATTCTGCACATGGGGAAAATACGGCGCACGGACGGGGCGCGGAAACACCATCACAAGAGAAGCAGGATTGTCGTCGAAAATTTAAGCAACAGGAGTACGAGGCGAAGTACGAGTTACGACCTTTTTTTCTTGTTGTATGTGGTAAACCCTCGGCCCCCAGGTCCCCGTTCCCCAGGTTTGCCGGCATGGTGATCAGCGCGCCGTCATGACCGGACGGTGCCAGCGCAGCCGAGGGACCGCAAGTCTTGACCCTTCTTCGTGCCTATTCTGCCCTGTCCCTGCGTGCTTCGTACGGACGTACCCAGCACTGACAGTCTCACCTCAGTACCAGGCCAGGTCTATCAAAAGCAAGACGGAATTGGAAAGATTCTCGACCAATTGGGTTTGGACTGTAGTGTGTAGAGTAAGTGTAGTGTTTGCCAAAGAAGGGAATGAGATCTTGTGAAAAAACCAATACAAGGAAAAGAAAAGAAAAAAAGGATCAGACCGAACCTGGGCAGGTCGAAGTGGGCTGGCGTGCAAAGGGCCCGATCCCTGTACAGCCGCGGCACTACTAGACTTGATGTGGCCCAGTGTGGGTTGTAGGGCAGTACGGGCAAGGCCTGACAGGGCAGGGGCAATTCAGGAACAGCCGTGGCCACTACGTAATTTCTTGTCTCATCCCGGCACCCATCCTGCCATCACACCCCCAATTTCACCTGCCAGGCGAGCACGAGCCAGGGCTGCTGCCAGGGCCCTCCGCCAGCCACATGCATTCACTTCGAAGCCCTGCCCGACAATCCTGGAAATGCCAATGCAGACACCCAGAGCGCACCCTTCTTGCGACCGCCCCCCCGACCACCCGACCGGCTATCACGTAGGACAGACACACACCAAAAAGTTCAGATGAGAAAAGTCCTGTGGCTGGGGTTGGTCAGCTCGTCACACCCGCAATCTCAAACAGCCCGTTACAGGTCCTTCGAATCGGCCTTCGAGAAGGTTATTGTGGGGAACAGGAAAACGGTCATCAGTCTCGTACCCGATCGGGCCCGTCGTCGTCGGTTGGCTTGGGATGAATCCTTATGCGACACGACTCGAGGGAATTACCAGCGAAGCGGTTCGGCTCAGAAAAGCCGCACGGGCTGATTGGGTTGATGAGGTGGTCGCCCAGCTCAGAACAATGCGTCCTTCGCTTGTCGCGGAGCTGACGTGATGAGCTGGAGAGTCAACCCACAGCTGGCGCTTCGCTCGCGACAAGGGTTTCACAGGCATCGCCCACACACGGCACTCGCTGCTGAAGCTATCGTGGACCCCAGCAGGTGGCATCTGCCTCCGCCGTGCCTGGCGCGCGCTACTGTGATGTGCGTATATGCGCTTGAGAAGCTCCACAGGTACCTTGCGCAGCCTGTTTCGTTGCGAGCATGCTGTAAGCTGGGCATCTCGTCTCGTCTCGTCTGGTCGTTCAGGCACGAGGCGGCCTGAGAACCCCGAGGGCCCGGCACCGTGGCCCCCATGACTTTCTGTGATCAGTCGGTCGTCGAACGTGTCACCGAACCAGAGAACGGCTCCTTGCCTGGGTGCCTGAAAATGTTATTACTATTATAGGTATTTGCTTAGTTATTGGGACCTTCTTTGATCACGGTAGGTTTCCAGCCTTTGTCAGGTCACCCAAGCTAAAGCAGATCACCACCGAGTTCCAGAGTCGTCGGCCGAGCTATTCTGGCGGGTTTCTTGTTATAGTAATGCTGTATCTATTGTATTATTATAGTACTGTACTGTTTGTCCTGAGTATAGTGCGGAGAGGCCGGGCTGCCTCATCACAACATGAAGCAGAGCAGAGCATTGAAAACGAGTCACACCTTACAAGTGCTAACCCCTCCCCCCAACAATGTTTCAAACGGCCGTTCAAACTCTGAGATGGGCACGAACGGCTTGACGGGTTGGCCGCATCTTCAACATTGGATGGTGCATAAAACGGTGATTTACCTCGAGGCTAAGCTGTCATGCTGCAGCCAGGCATATCCCCAGTTGGACACCCATGAGCCAGCGCGGCCAAGCTACGGCAAAGCTGCCGTGCCCCGGGGCACGACCTTCTTGATGACCTCCGTCCCGAGCTTGAGCCTTGGGGAGATCTGATTCTCGAGTACGAGGCACATTGGCAGACTCGGAAGCGTCAAGAGTCGGAATGCCAGGGGCCGGGGGTGAAGGGGCTTCAGCATCTCGAGGGAGTGTCGTCTGGTTTATGTAAGGCGTGTTCGGTGCCTGAACAAGGAAATGAGAGGTCGGGCTCGCCTGTGGTGAGATTTGGGTGCTTGCATTGACTGGGCTGACAAGTTCGCTTGGGGGTTGGCGAAAGGGAAGGGGAAAATCAGAAGGAACACAAGGGACGGAGTCTTGTCAATTTACTGAGATTAGCCTGACCCTGGAGGCGTCTCCTCCCTCTCCTTCTCTCCCTACCTACAGACTAGGTGGGCAGTGCTATGGACCTTCTCTCTCGCTTTGATTCCCGTCGTTCAAGGCCGGGGACCCCGTTTGCAGTGCCAACACCCGAGTGAAGCCGCCCGTGCAATGTCAGTGACAGCGACTGCAGAGTGACCAGGGGCCCATTCTTCCTCGCTCCCCTGACCTGGCCTCGAGATAGAGAGACCCGAACTCCTCCCTCTCCTTTGCATCACCACCATCACCATCACCAGGTCTTCCTTTTTTCCACCTTCCGAGGATCCCTTTTCCTCCTCGCTCCTCCTAGTCGTCGGCACCCAACAGCGTGTACCCGCTGAGCCCGCCAGCGCCCTTCGTTCCCAACGGCACAAGAGAGAAGAGAGAGTAAGTGAGGGTGTGAGAGAGATATTCTTTGTCGCACTACCCGACAGCGATCCCCGGAATCAGATGTCCTGCGACACGGCCGCGCCTAAGGATAATCAAGTAATTCGAATTCACCCGCACCCGCACCTTCATCCGCACCGGCGCAACCAGAGCCGAACTGGTCCTCGAGCATATCGTACTGTTATCGCGCGTCATTATTCGAGCCGCCAGCTGTCACGAGCAACAGGGTGGACTGGATCCATAGGGGCCAAGACGACGATAGCTACCACATACAGTACCTTGTACACACGACGACGACGACAACAAGAACAACAACAACAACAACAACAACAACAACAACAACGACTACAACAACAACGACTACAACAAGCGAGGCCCGTGGACACGTCGGCCGGCTGGGTACAGTGTCGTCAGTACCTTGCAGGAAAGCGACCCTCTTCCGCTTACTGCAGGAGTCGCGCCTGAAGCTGCATGCATGCACGCCTGAGTCGACAAGTGCTATTCCACCCCATCCACTTCCCCAGTCCAGACTCTGCTCTGCCCACTCGAGCGAGGTTGCAGGGAGAGGAGGAGAACAGCAGAGAAAAAAACACACGCAGGCGATCAACAACAAGTCTCCGTTTCCGTTTCCTTGACCCCATATTCGAAGGGACCCTTGACCGCCCTCTGCTCCCACCCCCCCCCCCCCCCAACGACTGGAGTTGCAGGACTGCAGACCCGCCAGGACGCACCATCACCACAAGATCGTGAAGTCGCGGGGCAGCCATGCTACATACCATAAACTAAACACGCATCCTCATAGCCGAACAAACCCCGGATGGCTGATTAGTGTGGCGTGTTGGACATTTACTGGCGACTCATTCATCGCTGCATTGCCGTTTAATATTCAAACACTTTGTTTTGAATCATTGGCGAGGCAGGGCATAATTTAGTCCTCTCTCGCGTCGGGGTCACGTCTTGACAAGATCGAATCTGCCATTCCAGCCCAAAGCACGCTGCGACTGCGACTCCTCGACTTGGTCATCCTTGGATCGAGAAGTTACAACTTGGGACTAGACTGCAGAGTTACCAGGCCACGCTACAGCGCACACCCGTGGACAGAAGACTACGCTACTGTGGCACGCTACTGTGGCAGTGGTACGCTACTACTACTGTGGTACAGCTCTTTACCAGGGCTTCCCTTACTACTTTTTCAGTCCCCTGCCCGCCCGTCTCCAAAACCTCTGTGCTCTCACCAGGACCTGTGAGTCCCCGTCTCCTTATCCAAGGAAAGGAGCAGAAATAGCAACAAAAAGAGAGGCACAACCTCGAGCGTTGGCACCAACGGGGCTCCAAGCTGCTAATACTAGCTCCTTCAGCTGCTGGTGGCTCGTCCGTCATCATCATCATCACCTCCGCCGCCGCCGCCTCCTCCTCCTCCCTATTCATTATCCCTCCACGATCGGCCACCCGCACCCGCAAATCATAGACACACACCTCGGAAGCCCGTTGCGCTGCGTTGCCGTTGCGTTGCGTTGCCGTTGTCGTTGCCCGCAGCCCGACCCGTGCGAGCGACCACCTCTGCACCCCCCGCGCCCCAGCCATTCCCTTCTCAGGCCAAGATTTCAGGCGAGGGACCCGACAACATTTCGAGCTAGTCGACGTGCTAGACTAAACGTCTCCCGAAACACCCTACTACCACAGTACTACTTTTCCCTATCGGCCCAACGCTCGCCCCCTTTCCCGCCGTCAATCCGCTGTACCGACCACCAGACCATTCTCAACTCCAAAACATTCATTCCAGTCTGGTCAAGCCAGGCACCAGGCCGATTGATTTCTCTACCATCATTCGCAAGGAGAGGGACGATTGACGCCGCGTGCCGAGTCGCGCCCTTTCACCTCCCAATTCTCATCCGCATCCACTCCGTCACGTCACGTCACCGCATCCTCTCCCACCTCCCACCAATACGTACATTCCTCGTACCCGCGACACACCGACTCAATTCGACCCGACTCGACCCTTTGCACCCCGAGACCGGCTGAACCCCCTCGCGCCTTCTGCGTGGGAAAATGTCGTCGGCTGCTTTACAATCCGCGCCTCACCAGACAGCAACCTCAGTCGCAGCCCTGAGCTCACCGCCTCTCGCCGTCGCCTCGAGCAGCAGTGGTCGCCAGCACCACCACCACCACCACCACCACCACCAACAATCCAGTTCGTCGCCAGCCCGAGATACATACTATGCTACGTCCCAGAATAACACCTCTCCGTCAAATTCCAAACGCCCGTCTAGGAAATACAGCGGCGGCAACGGCAGCGGGAGTAGCAGTAGCAACAACAACAGCAGCAGCGGCAAAGGCGACGTTCCTTCGCAGAGTAATTCGCCAATGAGTTCCCGCGCAGCCCTCGCGTCTCCCATTCCCGTCAACACGTCCTACGATCGGCCCGCCTCTTCCGACCGGCGCAAGAACATGGCCTCTGCCGCCGTGCCCCCGCGCACCTCGTCCCAGCAGGCTCCTGGCCCCCCAGTCGGTGGCTCGAGCTCAAGGAAACAGCAACCCGCAGAGCGGTCGGCGTCGCACCGACACGGCGGGGCGGATGCGAACGGACAGGCCACCGCAAACCAGGCCTACCATGAGGACACCAGCCGGAGTCGGAGGTCAGACAAGTCGGCCAGCGGCCAGAGGGATCCCACGCTATCTTCCGCGCCGCCCGTCTCGATGCCCATCCGATCTCAGACCGCCGCCTCTACGCCGCAGGGCCCTTCTCGGGAAGCAAGCGAGATATTAAACACCATGTTGGTATCACAGCCCGAGGTCGACATCGATCGGGAACGCGAGCGCGCTGCACTTTCACAACCACACCCGACGGCAACCCTGGACGATGCAGCCGCGACCGCCGAGCAGGGCGAGGAGTCTCGCCGGGTTGGTCGTAGTAGACACGACTACAGCAAACGAGAGAAGCACACCAAGTTTGGCGAATACATTCTGGGCAATACTATCGGCGAGGGCGAGTTTGGCAAGGTTAAGCTTGGTTGGAAGCAGGAAGGCGGTGTGCAGGTAAGGCGATACCCGTTCCCGCAGCGAGCTCGGATTTTGGAGACTAATGACGCGATAATCAGGTCGCCATCAAGCTTATTAAGAAGGATCAGCTCGGCAGCAATCCATCGCGCATGGCCAAAATCATGCGTGAGGTTCAGATCTTGAAGCAGCTCACGCACCCGAATATCGTACGGCTACACAAGATGGAGGAGTCCGAGAGGCACTACGGCATTGTTCTAGAGTATGCATCGGGCGGTGAGCTGTTCGACTACATCCTCAACCATAGGTACCTTAAAGACACTGCAGCCCGACGACTATTTGCCCAGCTTGTTTCCGGAGTGGGTTACCTGCACAAGAAGGGCATCGTGCATCGAGATTTGAAGCTGGAGAATTTGCTCCTCGACCGGAACCGCAACATCATCATCACGGATTTTGGCTTCGCGAATACTTTCGACCCCACCGAGGAGCTTACAGACGAGGAGGAAAACAATCTAAGCGACCGCGAATTTGTCAAGCGCATGGGGTTGAATCAGGTCAAGTCCAATGGACTGAGAAAAGGCGACCTTATGCAAACAAGTTGTGGCAGTCCCTGCTATGCCGCTCCGGAATTGGTAGTTAGCGACTCGCTGTACACCGGCCGCAAGGTTGATGTTTGGAGCTGTGGTGTGATATTGGTAAGTCTCGTGGAAGCGTTCCACTTCCAGATTCGGACCGCTGACGCGTGCGACTCTAGTATGCAATGTTGGCAGGCTACTTACCTTTCGACGATGATCCCGCGAATCCCGAAGGTGACAACATCAATCTTCTCTACAAGTATATTGTCAACACTCCTCTTACCTTTCCCGAATACGTAACGCCTCACGCGCGCGATCTGCTGCGAAGGATATTGGTGCCGAATCCGCGAAAACGTGCCGATTTGTTCGAAGTCGCAAGGCATAGCTGGCTGAGCGAGTACGCTCACGTGGTTGAGTTCATCACGAGCAGCACGACCACGTCTGGGGAGATCCAGAATACGACCGTTGGGGATGAGGATGATCGCCCGATGATGGGTCGCAGCGCTTCTGTCAGGGAGGCGCACAGGAAGCCTGTACCCGCGCAGGCCATCGGCGGACTGACCAGCAAGCAAGGAACAGTCGATCCCGCTGAGGCCGAGGCTGCGGCGTTCGCCAAGCAACAGAGGGATAACAAGAGAAGAACTGTACAGGTCGAATACGTGGCGCCGAACACTCAGACGCAACGTGGAGAACCGGCGAATGCCTACGGTGGCAGCTCTTCCAAGACCAAGGCTCGCTCGAGTAGTCAAGGGCCAGTCGAGGTTCAGCAGGAGAAGCCGCTACCGAGAGATCCGCCGGGTGGTAGGGACCCCTACGCCTCTGTCTCTTCCAGAAGACCGCCAAGTACGCACCTGAACAACCAAAACGTCGCGCCGCCTCGGACGAGCCGGGAAGCTGCGCGGGCGGCATCTGATGGTTCCTGGATGACTTCAGGCGCCTCGGGACGTCCTGTGACCAGCGGCTCAGCCAACTCAATGGGCCTAGGAAGTGGGAGAGCTCAGTATGCCCAACCATCCGCCCCTATGGTTGCTGATACTAACGTGCATGGAAGAATCCAACAACCTGCCGGCCGCTCACCCTCTGGCCACTCCCACGCCCAGAGCACCGACTTCGGCAGGTCTGGCGTCCATACCCCGACCAAACCTCCTAGCCAGTCTGGATATTCCGGTACAGATGATGGTAGCGCCAAGGGACACAGGAGATCGAACACAATCGGTGAGCTTGGCGGCAAGATTTTTGGACGGAGTGGGTCGCTCTTCGGGGCTAAAAACCGCAAGAGCATGCATGGTCGCCCGGAGGAGAAGAAGTATCCACCAGTCAGCATGACGAAGCCCATAGCCGACGATGCCGCGGGACGTCCCTCGATGGATTCGAAGCGATCACGACGGTCATTCTCGCTTGGCTTGGGGAAGAAGAGGTCCGGAAGCATCACTGGATCGTCGACATCTCTTGACAAGCAGAGCAACAAGCGCTTCTCGCTGCTGTCCAACGCCTTCTCTCTGAAGGCTATCGGGATTGGGAAGGACGATGATCAACATGGATCCCAACGGAGCCTGCCGATGCAGGACCCGCCACAAGTGGACGAACATGGCCGGTACTTTGATCAGCCTCAGGCGCCCAGTGCTGCCGATCTAGACGGCATGTACGCTCAGCTGCAGCATGGTCAGCCACAAGGGCCTGCCCCAACATCAGCACCGGGTCAAGCTCAGCAATACCATCAGAAGCGTTACAGCTCGAACCCCTATCAGAGTTCGAGGCAATCAGGCGGCGGACGTGGGCAGGGAGGACAGTCCCGCATGACGCAGCAACAGCAGCAGCAGGACGCCGTGCTTAACAGCGCTTCGGATTCTTCCACCGAACAGATACAACGGCCAACGGACCAGTCGATTTACTCGCTCGACCAGCCGGACGGCAACAGAAGGACCACGACCAAAGGCGGCCGCGGCGTCCTGTCGAAGAATAAGCGATTCGTGGACGCGTACGACACGGACGAGTACTCGCAGACTCAACGGCATGACCACGCGGGCAGTAGCGGAGCCGCGAGAAGGGTTATGGACTTCTTCCGTAGGAGGGGCAAGGCTAGAGGCGGCGAGGAACGATGAGGTTAGGCTGACGACGTTGCACGGGAAAGCCATTACTGCACTGAGTTGCCAGTAGGCGTTCGGATAGGCGTCATCTGATCACGGGAAGCCGAACCCTGCGCACCGGATTCCTCTTCGTCACGGCTGAAGTCGAGTAGCAGACGCGGAGCCCACGAAGAGTCCCGCACAGCGAGCGACATCAATATCAACACCTCACGACCAAACGTCTCCGGACGTCCCAGGAGAGCGAAGCGAAATACACACAGAAAGACCGCACCATACCCAATCACAGTTTGTTCGATCACCAACCTGCTTTTTCTTTCTTTTTTGAGACGTTTACACGATACCTATCACCCGAATTGGCCCCCTCAGGACGCGTCGGGAAAAGTTACCTTCCTCGTCTGGCTGCGTGGCTCACTCACTCATGCTAGACGCACTCTTGTTTGTGTGTATGCGTGTGGTGAGACCAAGGGGGGAAGAAGATCAAGGAGACCTTTCGATTCCGCCATTAGATGGGATCCGCGTGGATGTTTCACTTCGTGGTTGTTTTTAGAGAAATGAGACAAGGCGAACCGGACCGGCTCGGATCGGATTCGAGGGAATGGGAGGCTTTTGGGGGGAAGGGGAGGCATGAGATGAAATCTTTTGCTTTGTTGTTGTCTGTTGCACACTCTCACACTCGCACCAAACACACATACATTCTATTCTGATAATGACATTCCGTTTGGTCCCCCCCCCCCCCCAAAATTATTATCGTCCGTAGTTCACGGTCTCATTCGACAAAAGGGGGCCAGCAGCAGGAGAGAAGAGGAGGGGTGGGGGAAAAGAGGGGACGGAAGGAAGGAGGATTTCATCGAGGCGAAGAGATTGGGACATAGATATTGTATCTAGCATTTCGGGAGCTAGCGGAACGTGTATAAACACCCAAGCATTTTTTCTCCCCTTCTCTAGCGACCGAATCTTTTTATGTCTTCTTTCTCTCTTGTTCTGATGTGATATCAAATTGTACAATCATTACGTGCCTCTTCCGCATTGAAAGCCATTGGGGGAGAGGGTGGTGTGGGAGGCATTTGTATGCAAGAGACGAGTCTACCAAAACTAGGCCATTCATATTTGCCGTCTATTGGGTGAGGCGGGCATGCGAGATCAAGACAGGTAGATAGGTACCCAGGTAGTAAACTACTGGAGCTAAAGAAGCTATTCGCGTACATTCGGGCAGGGAATCGGTGTTTGAATCTCGACCTTCAGACAAGTCGACCTCGATACCACCACCATCATCCCCAGATGCCACCCTCAAGCCGCCTACGGAAGGATTCCGAACTGGCGTCAGCACAAACATATACGTGTGGCAATACTGCTAGATTGGCTGGCTCACGCACCTGCAGTGACAAGATCTCACATATGGAAAAGGCTGAAGCATATACAGTCACAAGACGGATATTTCTTGTATAAAAGTGAGAGGATAGCATTCCATATATCCTGTAATTCGCGTTTCTGATCCAAATCCTCGAGTGATGTATAATTCGCCCAACAGGTCAAATGCCGCCACCCTATTAACTCCGATATATGTGGCACGAAAATGGTATCTGTGCAATGTTCGCTAAACCTCGAGAGAATGACGTCCGTCTCATGCCCGGCTTGAATCGGGACGGCGGTAATATCCAAGATAACTCCCAAAATCAGGTTGTCCCAAAAATTTCCCCATTTGTCCGTCTCGTCGTGACATCATCCCTGTGATTGGATGCTGCTCGTAGCTGGCTCGTGGTATACCAGTACGTGTCCGTGCAGTAGATTTTCGGATTTATACGTTGCGGTGATCATGGCCTCGTTTCGTCTTCGTGCTCATCTATAGGCGCGGCACTTGACGGCTCGATGACAATCTGCGGTAGCGTAGCAAGCCTCAAACTTGGAAGCTGCGGAACGCCGCCGACACCTCTCGAACTCGTCCTTTGATGTGCTGGTGCCCCATGCCCTTGCTGAGCAGCCGACTGTTGCTGTTGTTCAACGGCCAAATCCGCCATGTGAGCTGACAATCTGTTCTGTCTCGCTCGCGTTGGGCTGTCTTGCTGGCGTCTCCGTACCTCCTCCTGGCCAGGGTAGTCCGGTGGTGGCTCGTTGTACGGGCTATCTCTTCCCGAGTGTATCGACTGATGTGAGGGCTCAGGTGGCGTGATCTCTTCGAGTGAGACATCGTCGTACCCTGGCGGCGAGTGAAGGGGCATCTCACTGTCGCCAATATCGGCCTCCGCAGCGTCGATGAGCTCAGGGCTGGAGCCCGCGCGCTGGGACATGGCAGAGCCCGCGCGCGGCAGGTTTGTCATGCTGTAGCTCTCGCTCATCTGACCCCTTGAACTCGCCCTGCTCCGTGCCGTGCCTTGGCCTGGCGATGCGGACCTCGATGCGGCGCCATTGTGACTCCTGAAGGTGTCGATACTCAGCTCACTCTGCGAGCTGGGCAACCTCCTGTGCTGTATTGGATTGGCAGATTCCTGAGTGCTGAGCGCAATGCTGGCCGCGTCGCTCAGCAAGCCCATGCGCTCACTCTCGTTGCTGTTTGCGCGTAGCCGTGTTCCGTCCGCGCGGACCACACCGAGATCGCCGTACGAGACGCTGCTGACGGCTCGCTGCCTGTTCTGTTTGATAGCATCGTGTTGTCCCCGCAGCTGCTCGACCTCGAGTACAGCCTGCTCAGATGCCATCCTGGCGCGTTCTCTGATATCGGCCAACTGGCGGTTGTCGTGCCTCTCTCTCGCTTCCCGACGTAGTTGTCTTCGCTCCTCGCGCTCGGCGATCTGGCGCCGGCGGGCAAGCCTAATTTGGTACAAGGCGTCCATCTCTTCCTCGCGCATGGCCTCTTCGTCCTCGGCGGTAGGCAGTTCGACGACCGTGTCAATCCCATCCCGGTCACCTTCTCGGCCCAGCACCTGCTCCGTCTCTGTGGCCTTTGGGCGGTAGGCCGGAAGGGTCATCACGGATCGGACGGAAGTGTTGCGGTTCACCCCTTCTTGATCGGTCGCGCCTTGCTGGCTGGCCCGGCGTGCTGCTGCATCCTGGTGGGCGCTTGCAGCATGCAGTGCGTCTTCCAGGGTGTCCTGGGCCTCACGCATGCGAGTGCGACGGTTGAAGCGATCGTCTTCGGCATCGCCAGTTCGGGCGTACTTGGTCTGGGAGCGGCTATAGCCGGGGTCCCACTTCCTCCACAGCTTCTTCAGAGGCTTGGGGAGATATTTCGGTTCGGCATGGCGGGCGCGGAGGAGTCGAACGAAGAGGAACGCGCAGAGCAACACAATGACGGCCACGACCACAGCTACGATGATCTGGGAGCATGTGTCAGTAGTTCGGACGATGCCAAGTGAAACAACCACACAACCGGGAAGAAATAGGACGGGACGGAACGGACTATGGCTGTCGAGCTAACGCCTCCACCCTCATTGCCGCTGCTGCTGCGGGCAGTGTCGGACGAGCCAGGAATGACCGTGTCACCGCCGCTGGGCTGTTGCCGTGGGATCAGTCTCGATGGCGCCGACGATAGAATTGGTGATGGGTTCTTGCGAGCGGCGATCCGAGGAAGGGAGGGAAGCGGAGGCATCGTGGCTAGGCTGGCTCGCGTCTCGTATCGCGTGGTTGCAGAGCCGACTCGGAACGGGCGAGCTGCCAATCCGTGATGCAATCCGTTGTCCTGGTAGATGTCGACGCAGCTATATGGCGGCCTCAGCCGACGGCATGGTTGAGGACGGGAAAACGACCAGGGAAGGTTCGCGGAGCAGCAGGCGGGAGCTCAGCGACGTGGGCACTGGGCTCTGAGAGGCTTCCAGGTTCGTCAGTGTCAGTCGGTCGGAAGCAAGCGGGCGGCAAAGCAGTTGGCGATCCAGTGTTTCGTAACCGCCGGCCGTGTCGATCTTGGAAATGGAGACAAAGACACGTCCTCTCTATGACTGACGTCAAGCTTTATTAGTCCTAATATGATTGTATATGTCGTCAGGTATAAAACACAATGGTATATTGAAAACTGGATGTGAGGCAGCGGATGGGGACCATGGCAAGATCAAGGTCAAGTTCGGAGCAGGATTGGGGAAGAGGGCCAAGGCAAAGAAAAAGACGTCGAGATGATGCAGCAGAAGGAAGGAGGGCGGACTGGCAGGGCCGGAGACAGGCAGAGGCAGAGTCGGTACTGTCATCCTTGGAAAGGTACAAAGTACGAAGGACCGAAATACGACGACAATGCCACTACCAACTGGCAGTGCCGCTGTACTGCAAGGGCGTGTTAACAAAGGCAGGCGATGCAGGCGATGCGGGGGTACCGGTACAGCGTGGTGGGGAGTGGCTGCGCCGTTCCTGTTCCAGTGCCTGTTCCTGTCAGGCCTGTAATCCGTCTCCCTCCCTCTCTCGTAATACGGCGGGCGTTTTGCGCTGTCCGCTTTCCCGCTTCATCTGTCCCTGGCGTGTCCCCCATTCAGACTTTGGCGGGAAGGCTGGCCTGGACCGCTCTTCCAGGCAACCCAACCAATCCGACACGACTTTGGTCCTCGAGGAACCCCCACAAGAAAAGCTGAACTGGAACCAGTTCGTCCACCTCCTCCTCGGCAGTCAATGGGCAATCGATCTCTTCTGGATCCTGACCAGCATGACTTGATCATCTCCGCCTTGACAAGTCAGCGTCTTTCTTGTCCGTCGCCTGGCATTCTGCTCCAACTACTTTACACCATGTGATTATATCCACTCCACCGGTAGTTGCCAAGTCGGTCATTGCATTGGCTCTGCGGGCCGGTACGGTATCCAAAGCATCGCTCGTATACTTTCAATTCTAGCGACCGCACCGGGTGCACAACATGAAGCATGCAGGTCTCAGCCGAAGAGTGTGGGGGACGGGCAACAACATCCAGAGACATCATCAATCATCCGTGCATCCTTCGAGACACCGCCCCGCGAGCCGCCAAGTCATACCCACGACATCGCAGCCTTACCAGATCCACGATGATACTCTACCATTGTGCAAAGGACAATTATCATTTGTTCATGCCACATTCACCGCCCAGCCAGGTTCCCCCAGCCCCTCCCAACCCAGCCCTCAAGTGCTCTCTGGGGCTACCACTAATCATTCAATAAGTGGCTGGCCCCGGTCCCAAGTGGCTGGGTGCCCACCACGGCACTAATTGCACAGAGCACGAATCCTGGGAACTCCTTGCTCCATCGAGGTCCTCGCCCGATGAGCTTCCTCCACGCATTATGCTGCTCCCCCAAGCGAGCGATAGCATCCAGCCAAGAGCCAAGAACGAAAACCCGCCCTACTGCATTTTACCTTACTGCCCGCCCTACTGCAGTCTTCCCATCCTGCGATCCTCTTGACTGCGCGGATCCCTGGCTGACCATCTTATCATCTTGGTGCCTTTGGAATCCAGCTCGAAGCCTGGAATGCGAGTGGCCTTCTAGAAGAATGTTCGACATGAAGCATACCAAGGTGGTCAGATGGACCAAATATACGGGCCAATCGCCAATGCAGCCCTATGCACCCCGTCTTCGTCCGTCAGATACCACCTAAGTAGCGCTGACCTCGCTCACTGCAGTCTGCAGTCTGCAGTCTGCAGAGCGTGGTCGAGTGATCGATCCTCTCTGCGCACGCTGCGTCTGTCAGCAAGGGGCTGCCCCCATTCGGCTATTCCGAGCACGGCCAACGCTGTCACTTCAACGATTGTCCTGATCGAGGCATCAAGCGGTGTCTGGTACAGTTGCGTCGACGATCCTGCATCTCAGCCTACAGCGGGATGTGGGCTGCTGGACATGATATATTCTGTTCTCTAGTGAGACCCCTGGGCCGTCATAGGGTACACTGCACAAGCCGGTCTTCAAGGCTTAAGGGAACGCGAGAAGGCAGCACGAAACATTCCAATAAGCTCCGCCACCGCTTGAGTTTGCCAAAATGTGACTATGAAACCACTCCGAATGAGCGCAAGCGCGTCCCGCAGAGGTCGCCTACAAGCTGCGAGTCGGGTCATACAACCTGTGGGGAGATATGCTGTGAGGCGAACGAGACAGACAAACAGTGGCCACTTGTGTACGGCTGCCACGAAGTATGAATCATAATCAGGAATCGCCTGGCAGCGGGCGAAGTGAATTCCTTAACCTTCAGGAGTCCATAACATTTGACCGGCTCGTCAGCGTCCTGGAGCTTGTCCCTGGCCAGAGCCGTTCCCTTCTGCGCCTATTGACTACTGTAGTATTCGTGCTAATATTATAGCATTACGGGTAGGCCTTTATTCGGTAGCACAGGTCACCGATTTCGACGCCCTCGTAAGTAAACAAGGGTTCGCTTGTGCTTAACATGGACCACTCCCTAAGTATTGCTCATTCGTTCTTGTGTATCCTAGGGGGCTTTCTGTGAAGCTGACTGCGTTGGCTGTAACACGAAAGAAGACCCAGAAAGCTAACTTGTTATCCACCTGCATCCTTACTTCGTAGCCGCATTCTGGGAAGTACTGTGCCGCTTGTATTCTAAGCGTCAAAAATCACCTTGTTCCCTACTGGAAAGCTCTCCCAGGTAGCTCCATTCTCGGACAAGAAGACAGGAAATGCACCGTTGTACAACTTGCTCTTCATCTCACCCGGCGCTCCAGGTGCCCTGCGCACATTTGGGCACTCCCTGGCAAAAGTTCGCAACATGGCCGCTCCGGCAGTCGTGACAATCGGCCGGCCCAGGCACGCGTGGGGACCCCATCCCTATTCAAGTCAAATGTCAGCACATATCGTACGAGCTCGAGTGATGGCGGACCAGTCATGAACAATGACCTCTGCTTCTACGTTCTTCGATACTGGTGCGTCCATCTCACATAGCCGAAGGCCAAGGGTAGGCACTGACGTGGTGGATATAAGACTCGGCAGGACGGTCAAGCTTGATAGTCGTTGGTTCTGGAAACTTGACCGGGTCGCGTCCCGCGGCGATGAAACTGCACAGAATCTGTGAGCCGGCAGGTATTGGTGTAGTGGTTGTCCCATCAGTAACGGTCGTCGCCTCCGGCGAGACACGAAGGACACCAGAGGCTCCTGGGAACAGGCGGAATCTAAAGGACAAAAACACTGGTAAGCCTTCCCTGCTTGTCGAGTTCGAAGGCCTAGTCGGGTCGTTGTACTCACGCTTCAAGGACGTATTTCTCGAGCTTCTCGAAGTCTTCTGGCGAGTCAGACTGGGACAACGAGACGATGGACGGCCAATGCTGTTTGTACTCGTCCGAGAGGTACATATTGATCAACTGGGCCCACTGTGAGGTCCAACGAGACGTTAGCATGCTGGTCAAGCAGAACACAAGTACCGAGATGAACACGTACAGCTTGTGCGTGCGATGCCACCGCAGCCGCCTGCGTGGGAACGAGTTCCCAGACCACATCCTCAACCGACTTGCCGCCCTCTAGAAGTCGTTTCACCAGCTCCTTTCCGAGGCCGGGCGCTGGCTGCTCCTCTCCGCCGGCTGAGCTCAGAACGGTCTCGAGCACGTGCGCCAGACCGGACGAACTAGCCTGGACTTTCTCAACAGCCTTACGGACGACCGAGGCGAGGTTTTGGGTAAGCGCAAAAGCAGTCACCCGGTTCTTGTACGACCTGGCAGCGTCGACGTCCAAGAACACGTAGCCGAATAGAGTCGCAAGAGAGTTGTACACCTGCTGTGGCGTCATGCTGGTCCCGTGAGGTTCGGGGCTCTCGCTGAGAGGGATGTCCATGAAGTTGGCTGTGAATATAGCATGTGCAAGGTTGCCGATACTATCGAGGATCAGTATGCTCCTGCTTGATACTAGGGATTCGACTCACTCCTGCACAATATCGATTTGGTAGGCCTTTCCCAGCAAATGCTTGTTCTTGTGGATCAAGTCTGCTGTCGTGGCCTCATAGAAGTGTCGAACGTCCTTCAAAATGTCCTTTGGCCTGTAGATTGCCTCTTTGACTTCCTCTCGCTGCTTGGTATTTGCGGGTGCGTCTCTCGAGAGCATATAGTCGTGTCCTGTCAGCTGGGATATATGATCCCCCCCTGTGCATTTTGGTCAACACTCAACTCCATAGTGGCACGGGGATGGACGGAAGGATTCATCAATTTACATGGAACTTTGAAGCGCTGCTGGTCGTGGAGGACATCCACAACGCCTTGCCATGTGGTCACTGCCACTGGAGGACCGATGAACGTGGGACGTTGGTAGTTCAACGGGATGTTATGCGGCGTCCCGCGTTTCGAGAATATCTCTTTGGTCCTGTCCGGGATATTGAAAGGGTATAGTGCGTAGACGCTGTTGGCTTGGTAGTACCCAGGGAAGGCTCTCATCAGTAGCTTGTACATCACACCGCCCCCGGCAATGTCATGGTCCGAGGAGACCTCGTTGAAGCTGGGAAAGACGTCCAGTCAGCACCTTTGGATTGCGCGCTTTCCTACCCAAATGACTTACCCGAAGCTTGTCAAGCTGTGTGGACCGTACTCGACAGAATAGAATCGATCTCCGCGGACCAGCGCTACGGCGTCGGACAAGATCGCTTCCTGTAGTAGTATGAGCGTCCTTCCAATCTCAAGCTGCTTGCTGCATATTGGAATGCTTCATATAAGCGGAGACGAGACTCTGCATCATGTATATTGTGGTACGTACAGATATCGTGAAGCCAGGACAGAGGCCAGATCCCGGCGACATCGGGACTTTGGCTTCTTCCACCATGAGGCCCGGATAGAGCTCGATGTTGTCAGGGTGCCCGTACAATGATTCCACTGGATGTCAGACCGTATGTCAGCTATCCTAAGGCATCTTTGATTCACGCAAACGGGAGAAGCTTGGAAGGACCTACGAGTCTCCGCAATGCCCGGCTCGGAGTTGATCTCTGTGAACGACGTGAACGGCCTCAATTTGAAGAACTGGCGAAACTCATTCAACGAAGCCATTCCCCAGTCGCGCCCTTGTTGCACCCCAAGCATCTCGATTGCCCTCAAGGCCGGCGGGATGTTGCGAGCACCGAAAGCCCCCGCGACGTTTTCGGTTCCCGCACTAAGTAAGCCGACCAGGTCGGCGTCCTTGAAGCTGCCGTCGGCCCGTCGCTCGAGATCGTTGAAGGTCCATTGACTTGGGTCCGGAGAAATGGAGGTCTCGGCCCATGTCCTCAGAGTCTTCAGGAAGTCCCCAGTGGATACGCTGCCTGGGTAGGACGGATGTCAGACCCGTGCCCCAAGCTCATGGGATCTTTGTCTGTGCCGTGATAAACTTACCGGGGTCCACGCCCTTTCCAAAGATCTTGGCCGTGAAGCCATTGACCCAAGCCTCATCGCGAGTACTAGTGGCTGCGTGCCATCTGTAGATAAAGTTGAATTCGGCGCTGACTTGATTTCCAATCCCCTTGGGTGTGCCCTCGGCATCAAAGACGTTGGTGAAGGTTTCCCGGGGATCAAGTCTCCAGTCAGAGTCTACCGAATTGTCGTTCAGATTGAGGATGGTGCTGAAGTCGCCACGTGCTGTTAGTGATTTGATCATATCGTAAAGAAGTCTGGGCGTTGTTGTTACCGGAGGTAGTCGCCCAGAACGATATTCACATAGAGCCCGCAGGTGACACTACGAGGCGTTCGTCAGCTTTGATGATTTCTGTTGCCCGTATTTGCCAGTCACAAGGATCGTCTTACAGTCTTGCTGTTTGAAACAGGTCGTTATCTCGCTTCATCTGGGCCTTATTGTATCCTGGATCCTCTGAGGTCATGCCGGCGGGCAGGCTGAACCGTCCGTTCTCATTGATCGTAGCGATTTCCTGCACCACATAATTGTGGAACCTGTTGAAACTCACGAGAAGGGCTGCAGCTCCTGGCGGCTGACCCAGCAGTCTCCATTCGGCGAATGTATCTTTCTTGAGCAGTCCGTCGTGGAAAGCCCGTACCTTATCTTGCTGTTTCTGGTTGTGTCCGTAGAGCGGGCCAAGATCGAGGTACGAGGAGCTGTCGAGCTTCGTGTGGTCTTCGTCGTTGCTTCTGAATATGTCGTGGATGATGATCCATTGGCATGTTAGTGTATTGACAACACGTGTGAAACTCCCCACTCCCTTTGGAACTGTGCTCGTTTGCACACGCTATCTACTTACGGTTGCAAAATAGAATAGATGAGAGGAGACCTTGGTTGGATGTTCACGAGCAGGACCATCCCGGCGTAAGAGAGCTGCAAATGATCAGCGACGGGTATGAAACAAACAGTGTGGCCTGGAAAGACGCGTTACAGACTGTCAAAGATTAGCCCGGGATCAGGCAATATCGTGCTTCTCAGTCGCGTCCCGACGACACTGCGAGCGTAGTTGGTCCCAGCAGCTCCCAGCTGGGGGTACATGACGTTGTTGTTGCTTCCATCGGCAGCCCGGTACTTGAAAGCATCTCCTAGGTACGAGATAGGTGGATGCTGCAGATTGTTCCAGAGGGTCTTGGTGAATTGCCCGCTGAGATCATCGCGAAGCCCAGAGTCATTCGGGAGTGATGCTGCCAGCTGGATGATGGCTTCATACTGGCATGATTACATCAGTATGCGAGGATGTGGAATAATCTCTCAAACTTGGAGCTCGCGGTCAGGATTCATTACAAGGTATTTCCGGTCATCGACGACTCCGTCTGAGAGAAGGGTCTGGTCAAGATTGCGAGCAAGGCTCAAGTCGCTGGCAAGACGGCCAGCTTGGCTATGAAGATCCTCGGCGGCTTTGCCAGCAATTTCCATGAGGGTGGCGACCTCTTTGCTTTGAACCTTCGAGGTGTTACTTGAAGTCATATTGGAATTTGTGACGAGATATAGGTTAGTCCAATGCAGCTGCATTGGACGATCGTCTTTTGCGCAACAGAATTGATCTCTTGCTCAGCTGCGGAAGAGGAAACTGAACAGAAGAAGGATCACAAGCTGGGTTTTGGACGACGAGGACAGATAAATCCCTTATCTCAGGCAATTACATGGTCGAAAAGGATGACGGCTGACTGCGGTCTTCTGATCTACGGAATGGTAAACTCGCAGCTCAGCTCCTTTGGATCTTGAAGCGAAGCCACAACCGACAGTGGCGGCCGGAGCCGTGGCAGCCGACTACTGAGGGCATTCCGAGTGGCTGGCTTGGGAGAGTATGACGATATCGACCGTGTTGCACAGCTTCTTATAGTCAATCAGCTGTAATTCAAGTATGGAGGTCAGCAAGACATGGATTGTATAGGTACGTATTTGGGTACCTAGGTTAGCTGGGAGTCAACCGTGAACGGCACGCCGCATTAAGGTTCGAGTTCAACGTAACGCCGTGATTTGTTAACCTCCTTCGACTGCTTCGATGATCATAGCCTGATAGTATCTTCTTCAACTTCAAAGGATGAATTGCATCGCAGGGAGGTAAGCGGACTGCATACTTAGTAGGTAATCACCGATCCTGCATCGGGCATGAAAGACGCAAACGACTACTTCGTCATTGGCGATCAAAGACTCAAAAGGCTCAGTACCTAGGCAGCAGAAGAGTACAATCAACCTCGTGCATATTGGTGCATATTGTATGCTGCCCAATAGGCGAAATATGGCAAGCAAAGCTGCGGGGTGTGAGTAAGAAAATCCAACTCTGACAAAGAACCTCACGCTTTCAAGGTTTTTCCGGTGAGCTAGCCAGGCTCATAACCAATAAGAACCAAGGCACGGGGCGGCGCCACCCGAAAAGGGGCGGGTTGCTTTGCAGTACACCGTACGATATATCATTCCAACGACGGAGCTTATTCCTGAGACACGGGCTGGTCAGAGCGTCGCCATCCGAGAAACAAACCAATCACACACACTGCGGCGTCTTGACTATTGGCAAGGTACGCTTCTGCAGATCTGGTCAGCTCACTCTTTCTTGCCATCCAGCTCCGCCCCCACGATTTGCGACCACTTGCTTGAGAAAACGCAACACAAGGCTTCAGACTCGAGAGAACCACGGAGCCACACTCTCGTTCCCGGGGGACTCACCACAGAGCTCAACATGCCCAGTTACACGCTGCTCGCCATCCCCGCCATGTGGCTGACGGCGATGGCCCCTCATGCGTACGCTCTTGATTACATCAAGAGACACAACAACGGACGCTGGGACAATGCCAACTCGAAGGGACAAGCGTGGGCCAAGAAACTGCAGTCAACGCTGGCACCTGAAGTGTTTGCTCGATATGAGCGAGCCGAGGCTGCTCACAGAAATGGCCTCGAAAATCTGCCGCTGCTGGCGGCTGGTGTTCTTGCTGCAACTTGTAAGTTTCCCACATCTATGGCCACTGGTCATGTTCCCCACAATGGTTAATCTTGAATGTTATTTAGGGGCAGAAGTGGATGTCAGTTGGAGTGTGTGGACCTACATAGGGTTGCGAATCGTCTACACTTTTCTCTATATCAACATCTCTACGGTGAAGAAGAGCTTTGCTAGGACGGCAGTCTGGGCCATTGGTACTTTACTTTGCTTAAGTCTTTATATAAGGGCTGCACTAGCGCAGAAGGAGTGAGATATGAGGTTACAAGAGGTTACAACCTTGGGAGCCATCAGCAGTCAGTCTGTGGAAATCTCAGAGCAAGTAGTATTTGTGCAGTGCTGGGTCGAGTCGACTTTATTCACTACAGAATGCGATACGTGACAATTAACTGCGAGCTTGTGAGTCTCTTGAATCTCGCCATGGAAATTCTTGGATTCTGAAATCAGCCGAGGCGAATGGGGCCCAATCCCACTGGAGCCGCTGATGGTGGCTCGCCAGGGTGTACTCGACGAATCGCGGCGGTCTAGGCGCATGTTGACCAAGACGGTGGAAATGAGCAGCCAATACGAGGGTTATCGTCCCGGCTGGGGGGTCCATCTGGCGACATATCCCATAACATTTTGTCGGAAATAATAATGATGAGCCGGAGCGGGCCAGATAGCTACACTTGAGCTGCCAACATACGAGGCACAGCGCTTGAAGGACGGCCGGAGACCTCGACGTCGTCAACATCCAGGAAGCTATCATAGACACTGCGAAAATGCGTACGGTCATCTATTGAGTCATCGTATCTCTCTGTGTTCCGAGTCGAGCCAACCCTGAGAGTACACGCTATTCCATGATTTGCTTCATCTTCACCCGGTGGAACAGGACCACTTCCCATGCCTTCTATGGTACCTAGGTAACCTCATCGTCTCTGGCCTCCTTGCTGCTGCTGGTTACCCCAACTCGCCACCAAAGCATTTGCCCCGTCACTGCCAAGCAGGTAGAGATAAAAAAACCTCCATCTCCCGGCATAGACAACCCAGCCTGCCGATAAGTATCCTGGAAGAGGTTGATCGCTCCACTGGGGAATGTACCAGACCACGTTCCGACCGTCCGTCAAGATGGCATATCCTGCACACGATTCCGTCAACCGCGAGTCCGTGCGATTCCCCGCTGGGGCTTGCGGGCGCGTCGGCATCCATCCGGGTGCCGGGGCGACGCCGTAACCGCCGACGAGTACACCACCTGTCGCGGCCGGCCTGGGAGGAGGGACGCCGTATCCGGGAGGGAAGTTGGGCGGGAATCGGCCGGGCGGATAAGCTCCGCCATGAGGTGGAGGGAAAGCCCCGGCAGGGAACGCTCCGCCTGGTCCTGTCGGGACTGTGTTGTCCGGTGGGCGGAAGCCCTGAGGAAGCTCAGGTCCTGGGGTCGGTGCTCCTTGGGGAGGAATTAGTATGGGAGCAGGAGGTCGTTGAGGAGGGGTTGGTCCTGGGGGAGGTTGTCGAGGAGGAGGCCCAACAATAGGAAACACCTGAGGCTGAGGACCCAAGAGTTCAGGTACAAGAGCTGGAGGGTTTTGACGAGGAACTGGTCTTGGGGCAGGAGGCCTGTAAGGAGGGGTTGGTCTTGGATCAGGAGCCTGTTGAGGAACAGGTCCAGGAATGGGAGACCTCGGGGCCTGAGGGCCTAAAGGCATAGGTATAGGAGCTGGAGGGTTCTGACGAGGAACTGGTCTTATGAGAGGAGGTCTTCGAGGCGTAATCGGTCCTGGGCCAGGCCATCCACCGGGGGGTGCTCGAGGAGGAAAGCGAAACCCATTGTCACTTGCTTGTGGGCCGCCCATAGTGTCTTGGTTGTCCGTCCCAGGTGGACGCGGAGTCCGATCTCCCGGGCCAGTGGCTGATCCCGCTGATCCTCTTCCGACCGAAGAGTTAGTTCCCTGACTTGTGCCAGGCCCCAAATCCAGTTGCCCGACCGCATGCCGCATGCCAGAGACAAGATCTGTCAAATGTGGTCCAGAGGTCGCCTGAGGTGGAGTGCCTCCTCCGCTTCCTGAAATACGATCATCTGGCACCGGTGCTGCGCCGGCGCCGGCGCCTGTCTGGTTTGATGACGGGCCTCCGCTGCCTCCAGATCTGTTGTCAGGCGGCGGGTCGATGGCTGATAAGGGCTGACCGGTGTTGTTGCCGGGTGCCTGATCGCCTCCTCGTCGGCTTGGAGAGGATCGCGCGCCTAGCCAGGAGCTGTCCGGTTGTGAGGATCCGGGTGGATTGCTGTCTTGATTGACATCTGGCCCTGGGCCTGCTGACCTCGCTCCCAGCCAAGAAGAGTCCGCGCCGGATGGCGTTCCGCCGTTTCCAGAAGAAGCGCCTGCGTGACCACGGCCTGCTCCATCACCGCCAGAGCCACCCCTATCAGAATCGGCGCCGGGAGGGAAGTCTGGTGGACCTGACCTTGGTGGACCAAGCCAACTGATTGGACCAAGAGGCCGAGGCCTTAAAGCCGCAGAGGTAGTTGTTTTAGGCCTTTGTGGTCTGTCATCATCAGAGGGGAAGGGCCTGAAGTTCGGAAATCTCTGGTAAATATCGTCGGGCGGCTGTTCAACGTTAGTTTGCTATCATCCATCGACAATAATGAGTGTGTCCACGCTCGGAGGGCTAATGCGGACTGACATCAGGCGGTTGACCATAGATCTGGTCACAGAAATTATCCGGCTGGTTCATAGACTGGTCAGCCTCGAACAAGTCGACCCACCTTTGCAACTCAGTGAGTGTCGGTCGGTGAGCAGGCTCGTCTGCCAGGCAGCGCATGAACAGCCCACCAAGGTCCACAGGAAGCCCTTCATCTACAAGGCACAGTCCATGGGTGTAAAATGGATCCACCATGATGCCATCGATATCGTTGATGAGATGATATTCTTGGGGCACCAAATGATTCCCGTCTGGAGAGTTCAGAGGACCAAGGGCTTGCAAGGGATCGGGGGGTCCATTCTTCGTGATCAACTCGTGTATACACTACCATGTTGTGAGCCGCTACGTATGGAAACAAGGGTCTGGTGTTGCGAAGAGGCAGTGGCACTCACGAGACCAATGGCAAATACATTGGAGGCCGGCCCATACTGGCCCGCTACTCTCGGCCTGGGAATCTGGTTTTGAGGCAAGATGTCGACGAATTCCCATTCCCTATGAAATTGTTCCTAGGGTAAGAGTGAGCGTCAATAATCCTTGCACTCGCTTTCAACATGGCTGCGGGCTATGAAACCTAACTCACAGGCAAAGGATATTCCCTTTTGCCTCGTCTTCTTATATACATGGCCTCTATACTAGGCGATGTCGTCTCTCATGTTAGCTCAGCATGTCCGTGTTGGACAGGGACATAGGTACATGATCAGCACATACGGGTCGTTAAAATCCGCCGACGTGGTTCGCTTTGCCAGACCACTAGTTTCGAAGTCAGCAGCTGCCAATTTTACAATACGAACCGCTCGAAGCTGAGCGGCAGCAACTCTCCCCCAAGCTGAGAATCATTGAGATCCATTGGAGCTGGGCATGCTTTAGGTGTGCGGCTTCTTTTTGAAAACAAGCATCATCAGAGAGACTGGGACTGACAAGTCGGCTACCTGCTCATTGGGTCAGTCTTTTGGTAGGCTCATGTCAATCGTGCTTCTACGAGCATCGCTCACTCTACACTTGGGCACATTCCGATGCTCAGATTGATCCAAGTAATCAATCAACACTGTAGATCAGTAGCGTTAGCAAAAGGTAGTTTTGAGCATCAAATAGATATGTATCCAAGTTTGCAGGCTCTTTCTATGTGGTTGTAAAATTCGAGCTTACCATTTTGTGGATCAAGATCAAAATGTACCAAATCGTAGGTAGTCTGTTGTCGCGCCCCGGAAGGGATTCTCTCAGGTATGTCTTCACCTGTTGCTGGACGATAGGCGACATTTCCATTGGCGTCTATGTTACGTCTCGGGGGCCATTGCATGGCGATACAAGCTTTGACAACTGCGTCACAGAAGAGCACCCATCAGTGTAAGTGCTTAGGTGCATCCGTTGAAATATAGTGCAGAGCACGAAACGGAAGTCTAGGATTACAGTAGGACCTTACGGCAAGAGAAAATTTTGACCACGTGTGAGACGTCCAGATTATTTGCAGCTATGATCCTCTGAATCAAGCCCAGTAGGTCTCCCTGACGTATGTTACTCATGTGTCGCGTCGCCTTCACAGACCTTCTTGAGACGTGAGTGCTGCTTACATGTGCATAGTAATCAAGAATCTGCAGTGAATCATCACTGTCAAATGCCGAGCCTTCAGAAAATGTTAATGTGGGAACGATATCCCTCACATTAAACATCTGCGCTATATGCGGTGCGCGTCTCAGCCTCTATTATTTTTGATAAGGCCCCAGAGCTGTCAGCTGAGACGGCATAGCTAGAGCACATGATGAAATTTCCATGGGAATACGTGGAGTCCACATACCTGCATGTGACGCTTCTCTTCAGTCATGATTTGCGAGCCTCTCAGATCGGCTTTCAACACAAATCGCCGTCTTCTTCCCCCGTCGGGGCTCGCCGTGTCACAAAGCATGGCCACGCCGTTGCCACCAGCACCAAGCACACGTAATACGCGGATGTCGACGCCATCTCGGTTCAGACGGGCCTGTAATCTGCGGGCTTCCCGAAGAGCGTCCCTGCTCACATATGTCCCGGGTTGTGAGATACCCTGAATATCTCGCGTAAATTGCTGCACCAAGGAAGCTTGGTATATGTTTCCCCATGACCCTTGGATACGCCAGTAACGGTCCACGTCGCGATAGAGGGTGTTGTCTGGATTCCCCCAGGCGTTATCAAATTCCCACGGCTCGCCAGGTTCTTCAGACTGACCGGCGCGGTAGAAGGCGAAGTAGTTATTGGCAGAGAATTTTGCCCGGCGAAATATGGACCCTTAAGAATATCAGATGGCCCATTATATACGTTTAAGACAGAAAAGGATGATGCAGGTTGGCCCGAGTTATTTTTAAGGGGCCTCAGTAGTGATGCCGCAGACCATACGCACGCTTGACACTCCAGTAGAGAGGAAAGGAAGAAAAGAAAAGGGGGGGGGGGGGAAGGAAAAAAGAGGAGGAATATATGGGCAGATTTAAGAGGGCTAGTATGCCCTTTAAATAACTTACAATAATTTGCTGGGTCGCTGTAGTCCGCTCGTGCAATTACTGTTGGTCGCCTGGTGACTTGTCGCCCAGGAACGCTGCGGTCATTCAAATTCATTCTGAACAAGTCTCACCAGCACCCACGCTCGAAGCGCTAGGTCGGCGGCGTCTAGGATTGAGCCGTGTCCTGGCTCATGTACTCCGTCTGTCTGGCTGGATAACGTGGACATGATGAAGAGATCACCAAACGGATTTCAATCAAAATGATTAGAGGTAGAGCGCATCGTGGAATAGACAAAGCGAATAGATTGCTGCTGGGGAAAACGCCTTTGTCTTATCGACCATGGTCCGTTTCGGGACTGAATTCTCATGATACGATTGTTTGCCTTTGTCGAATTATTAGTAAGACAAGGGCCCAGATGCAACATCCCACTCCCATTGAAATTTGTTGTAATGATGTTCCTGGATGGTCGTGACGTCTACAAGCTTCTGCGAAGCCCGATACGGTCAATATCAGGACATAGAATAGCTAGAAAGTCTTTGAGACCTCTGAGAATGGCGCATCGACGCATCATGGGTCATGTCCAGCTTGTATCCTTCCCACCTAGGGCAGAAATTTCCTTGAAACCCCTGCACCAGAGCACGCGGGCTATGGAAGAACTTGAAACCTTCCATTATCCGAGGATGTGCTCTGCGAGACAGACCGCGGGCAGGAGAAGTCGTTCCCGTCCTCCATGAGTCCATGTCTCCCTTTGAAGCCATGCTTCTGGCTCATCACCACCACCACCGAGGCGGCGCGCCATCGCTCAAGGAGTGAGAATTTTGCTCATTGTGCTGGAAAGTCGCGCCTGTATGGCGCTGGTGATTCCGCCCTATAACCATAGTGGACGTTCGAGGACTATAAATATATGTGTTGGTCGAGTGACGGGAGGAGTGGAATCGACTTTGGAACCGAATCAACTTGAATGTAGAACGTGCGAAATCCTTCCACCGTTGATACCGGGAATAGAAGAGAGAATTGAGCCACTTTAGGAGGTAATGCGTTATCACGAAACATCTGACAAGCATCTTCTCAGGGTCGAACGAAATTTGATACCACGAGGCGTGTTTGCGACTTTCAACGTCCTCTGCCGGGCCCATTCCGCGCACTCGTCTGCCACAGAGGACGTTTAAAGAATCCACGTTGGTCAGCAACAACGTCATATGTGCCCCGGATCATCACCATCGTCCATCCGTGCGTGCCCATACAGAATCTCACAAACACCAGCCAGTGGCACATCCATAACCGCGTCGGTCCCTTCGTTCCAACATTCCCTCCAATCTACTTCCCGCTCCCTGAAGAAACCATTACCACTACCCTTTCGCCAGTGCCGTCTGCCCCTCGCGTCCTCCCTGTCCCTTTCCCTCTCCAGGTTCTTTCTCCTCTCTTCACTGTGCACGATCCGGCCCCTCCCATCCACCACAGCAATCTTGCCCGCGTCGTCCACGATCGTCTCGAGCGAGTTGAGCGGCAGCGTCAGGTGCTCGGTGTTGTAGAGGGCGAGCGCGACGTAGATGTAGACGAGCAGGATGACGAGGAACGACGGCACGGCGAGGCTCCACCAGCGGTCCGGGTAGTAGTGGATGCCCAGCACGTGCAGGAAGGGCGACGGGAGGTATGACCAGAGCAGGTACATGAGGAAGCAGCACGAGCTGAACAGGTACAGCACGAAGCCGTAGTACTCGTACGTCGGGACCTTGGGGCTCGCGCGGGGCACCGGCTCGGCGCTGCTGTTGAGGCCCTCGTCGTCGCTCGCGTCCGGCGTCGTTGGCCGCGAGGGCCGCAGCAGGGACGTCAGGCTCGGCGAGGGCGGGAGCGGCGTCGGCGGGCGGCCGTAGTACGGCGGACCGAAGGAGAGCATCTGCGCTCGCGTCGGGGCCGGGGCCGCGGGTTGCGACCGGGAGCGGGCGATGGTGTTGTTGTTGTTGTTGAAGGGCTCGTCGATTTCATCCTCGAAGTCGCTGGAGAGGTCATTGGGGTCTTCGTCCTCGAGGCTGTGCTGCCCGTCGGAGAGGAACTGGTCCTCCTCCTCTTCTTCGGAGCTCAGCGACATGGTGGGAGAGGTAATCTATGGCGCATTGTGGCATTGAGTGGTGGTTGTAGAATGCGACACGACGTTGGACGCGGTCGGAAGTTGGACGTGACGTTCGCGCTGCCTGCCGCTATTTACAGATGTAGCACAGTGTAAGTCGTAATCGCACTAGCTCATACCTCGTGCGTATTACTAAGATCACTGCCTCCCCTGAACAGTGAATGGTAAGAGCATTGCACACCAAGTTGCATCGGAGAATGGACATCACGAGTGCCTATCTGATTCCAATACACGAGCACTGTGTCAGTCATACTACAGACTACCATCACCCGTCTATGGGACATCTATACTCCCTCTCTCGGCCAAAATCATCGACTTGCTTCCTCGCACCCGTCAGCTCATCCCCCGCCTGCAGAGCCTCCAGGCAACTCTGGTGATATATATGTCTACAAGCCAGAAGCACAATGGGTCGAGGGACATTGGGTTGATGAGCGACAGCACCCAGACCGCTTGCGCTCTGCGATGCATAGTCCGTCTGCTCAGCTGCCTCCTGCTGTGGCTCGTCAGGTGAGGTCTCGTCATGCTCCCCCTGGGTCGGCCTGGCTTCGAAGGACTCGGGCGTCATAGGCACAGAGCCTTTCCCCTTGCCACGACCCTCGCTGCCAACTGAGTCGCCGACACGGACATCCATCCCCTCACGACCAACTTTCTCCCTGCCTTTGCCGCGCTCAATCTTCTTCCCCATGCCCTCGATCTTGCCCCTCCTCCTCTGGTCGTCAGCAGCGGTCCTCTCCTCCCAGGCATCGATGATGCCGTTGGAGATAGCCCCCGGGCCCCAAAGTCTTGCCCCGCAGGCCTCGCATGTCGAGCCCCTGGGCCGCCACCCCCGTTGACGGAGCTCGTTAGCCTGCTTGACGCTCACAAAGAGACTACGCTCCAGAAGACGATTTGACAGCCGCAGTATTGACTCTTCGTACGCGTAAGCCGCAAAAATAGACTGCAGCACCGCTCGCAAGTCAGCAAGGTTGGGCGATGCAGCTGCCGCTTTGGTGAGGAAAGCCCGCAGAATGCGCAGGAAAGCAAGGTTATCGGTCCCGGCCGCCCCTGGCGTGATAACTCGCAGAGGGCCGCCAGGTTGTGGCGTGGCAGGCGTGGAGGTTGCTGTGAGCAAGGCGGTGAAGGTATGCTGGACAAGTGTCCGTAGGAGCGTAATGAGCTTTTCGGTGTCTATGCCTTTTCTGTGGGGCAGAGAGCCGTTGACTTGCTTGCCCTTCTCAGCCGTGGCCGTGGCACGACTGGTCATCCGCTGGATCGCCGAGGATAGACGACGCGTGATTTGTACTGTTGCATCAATCAGGCTCAGCCACAGCACTTCATCCGGCGAAAGCTCGTCATTGGACTGCGGCTTCTGTCTCCGTTGCACGGCAGCCGATCTCTTCGCTGTCTTGGTTTGCCCTTGGCAGAGCCAGATCCCAACGTGAGTGTACTTTTGCAAACTTCTCAAGAGATCTTCTGTCGCAGATTGAAGACCGATGGCGTCATCACCGCGCTCCGTTCCCGTGAGAAGGCCTTGCAGCGCTGACTCTAACGTGTTCAAATGCTTCACAAGTCGGTCCATAGCCTGCTTGATCTGCCCTTCGCGAGCCATCAGCACCACGGCGGCATCAATGACGCCCGTCTCCTCCATTGTCGGGAGCAGCTTTTCCAATCTCAAATCTGTGGCCTGCACAATGCCCACGTAGTCCGAGACATGGGACGGCTCGAATTTACACATGAGCTGAACATACTGTTCAACGAGGTCCCTGTCAGGCGAGGCCTTGAAGTCCTCCGGTCGCTCGGCCGTGGGCTCGAGGATAGCTTTGAGGTAGTAGTATTGAAGCTCCGGCTCGTCGGCCGTGGACTGCAGTATGTGGCGATGCAGCTGCGAGGCGTAGGTCTCTATAACCCTGGCGGCCCGTTCTGCATCGAGCTCGACAAGGTCCTTGGAATTGTCTCGGATGACTTGGTGCACATCCTGAATTTGGCGTTTCGTAAGCGCTGTCTGCTGCCGAAGAATTTCCGCAAGGCAGTCGAAGATACCGTCTTTGTCCACAGGGTCCTCGAAGTAGGCCTGGACCAGGTTGCCATACTGCTTGTCAAGTCTGTACTGCCTCTTCAAAATCCGATAGAATCCAGCCTTCTTGAACAGCGGCATCAAGGTCGGCAGATCTGGTGGGTGGTATACCGAGAGCAGGTACTCGGCGCTCAGTTGAGCATCGTCTGCGAGATCTGCTCCTGGAAAATTGCAAAGCCCAGTCAAGACCTTGGTCAACGCCGAGCCTGGCAGCAGCAAATACTGCGGATATTTGGGAAGGTTTCGTGCAATGAACATGTCCAAGTAGATGGTGTCCTCGACTGCAAAGTCGGCCGGATTCATGAGCTCGATCAAGATGGAGACAATGTACTGTCGATCCACCGTCAGACCAAATATCTGCTCTTCCGGCAAATCCCCTCGGGCACCTCCATTGATCTGCTTCTCTGGCGAATCATTCAAAAAGGAGTCCTCGAAAGCCTCATTGAGGGTACTCAAAAAGCTTGGCGCATCAAATTTCAAAACCATCCGCAGGTAGGGAAACGACGGCTCGTCGCTCTGATTTGGTCGTGTCAACAAGCGTTTGTTGCTCCCTTTTGGCCAGACTATGCTCTTGCCCGAGAAGAGGAACCAGTACAGCTCAGCCTTTGCTCTCATCGATAGGGCGTGATCGAGTATCTCGCCGCTGGGGTAGATTCGACCGGTTAGTGCGTAAGAGAGGTAGGGGAAGATCTTGAGAGCGTTGACGGCGGAATGCTCCTCGTCCAGAATGTTTGTTGACGTCTCTTCACCAGCATTTCGCATGAGAGGTATGAGAAGAGCCAGTAAGTCGATGAGTGGCGTGATGTAATCGTTCAGAGCCTGATTCCAGACGTATATGAGGGCGTCATATAGTCCATTCTGTTTGCAGAGGTTCGTAACTTGATCCAGGTCCAAGGTCATGGTGTTCATGTGGCAAAGCATCTCCTCAAGCCGGCTTTCCAAACCCTTTTTCACATAGTGGGAGACCATAGCTTTCACCACTGCAGGCGGAACCGCTTCTATTCTTCTGTCCAGGATGTAGGGCTCCATGGTTTCGAGGAAGATGCCCTGCACACCTGCTTCCTCGTACCACTCGTACATCTCCTCGAAGAGAAAATCCATGTCCCCAAGACTCTGACATGCTGTGAAGCAAGTCTCGGCGAGGTCCTGGAGATGATTGTCGTCTGCGGCTGCCCGGTCCTTTTGTCTTTGGCCGAAGGCATATTTCAGAGAAGCACTCATAATCTCCATGAGTTTGTCCCTGACCATGGTGTGTCGCACCTCACCATCCTCTGGTAGTCCCACGGTGAGTTTGTCTGCGTCTCCAGTGTAATATGATGTGGCTAACCGTATCGCTCCGACATAATCGCCGTTCTCCATTAGCGCAATCAGTCGATCAGCCCAATTTGAAAGTGATCCTATTGAGACGTCGTTGAACCCCAACAGGAATATCCTGTTCTTGTAGGTCTTGAAGCTCATGTAGAAGGCGTCTGCCACAACACCATGCATTGAGGTGTCCTCCTCATCAAGTTGCTCGACCAAGGTGTGGAGCTGTTTTGAAAACAGATCGACATGGTAGATATGCCGGCCGATGAGGTCGAATGCCTCTGTCATCCTCATAGTCCGATCTTCGAGGACGATCAGCCTCTGACTGATAGTGAGAACGGTCAACACGTTGCGACTCAGCCATTGGACTGCGACGATGGCCTCTTCGCATTTCCACCTGCTTCTAGCTTTGAATTTGAGACTTGACGGCTTGTCCTTGTCCTCGGCGGGTATCTCCTCCACATCGAGGACAGTCAAAACATTTGACCAGCAATACACGAGCTTCGCTTTGGCGATTTGGCCACCACTAGCGGGATCCGGGACCTTCAATTTGACAGCCGGGAACCAGGCTAGACACCCGGTCATGGCACTGTGCGCGGCGACCTCCTTTGGTCTTGCGGACTTGTGCTGCGTCTGCGCGACGGGCGTTGTTGAGACGATGACAAGCAAGTAAGGTGTGAGCATTGCAGTCAACCCCATGGAGTCTGTTGCTCTCTCGATATTGCCCAGCGGCAATGGCGCGAACGCCAGCACTGTACTGGGTTTGAGAGGCCTTCCGGTTGCAGGTGGTTTTGCGTCCGGGTAGCGCCCTAATATTCTCGTGGTCTTCACCGTCCGGCCAAAGGACCCGGTCCCTCTTGTTGCAAGGTGTGAGAAGGCCATCCCCCTATCGTCCGCAGAGACGAGGGCTGTATGCCTCGTCCCAAGAAAACCAAGATGAGTGACGGCGACTCCCGGGAGATGCCCGTCCATGGTACGATTCTGCACCTGCGCAGCATCCAGCGGCGAAATCTGCAGGAATGGCCGCGCCGGCCTCGAGGTGTCCCATGTAAAGATACTCCCATCCGCATGCCCACCACCAACAGTCGTGTGATCCGCAGATATGGCAATCGATGTGATGGCGCCACACTCCACAGCCTTCGTCCCGGGACCGATGATCATCTTGAGGTTTTGATTGTAGTCAAACATTAATATTATGCCCTTGGACGTGCCCAGAACCACGTGCGCCGAGACTGCGACACATGTGGGCGACCCAAAGTTGCGCCTCCCTACTTCTGAGAACGCCTGGCCGTTCAGCTTCTTCAATTTGGTCCATCGTACCACCTCCCACGGTGGTGAGGCTGTTTCGTTGTCGGCTGGGTCCAACACTAGCTGACTGATGATCGACGCATGTCTGCTGTGGCTATTGAGGAACGCTGGCGAGGATGGTCTGGGGGAGAGGTTGCTGGGTGAGGCAATGCGCGACGAGAAGCGCCGGTCGAACGGTCGGAATGATGGTGTCGGACTACCTAGTCGGGGTCTGGTGGCGAGTGACGGGAGAACGCTGCTGCCGGGCGAGGACAGAACAGATCCCTGGAACAGTCAGCTTGCGTTGTCCCCAAGTCACTCGACGGGGCAGACATACTTGGACAGAGGGAGTGTCGTCCGGAATGGACACTGTCGAGTCGACCGGGCTTCCGGCCCTCCTTGGTAAAGCACCCGCAGAGCCATGCTCCGAGGCGGCGTCTTCTTCCTCGTGCGCGAGCTGCTTGTATCTGTTCACAACGCCTAGATCTTCGGCCTGTTGACCAGAAGACTGGCGCCTCTCCTCTTCTAGCAACTCGGATATGTGCAGAGCCTCCTCGTCGTGTGGACCGCCATCTTGCGGCTCGTTCGGTTCGCCTTCGCCTTGGTTCTGAACCGGTGACGGATTGGCCATGTCCGTCATCTCCTCCCCTCCGAGGTCCTCTTCCTCCCTCTCCCTCGTAGCATCCTCCTTCTCCTCAGGTGATGCGCTCATCGAGACGGCTCCGGAGTTGGCATGGCTTCAGATGACGGTGGAGGGCAGCGGTCGATAAGAAGTTCAACGAGCAGGAAGAGGCGTCTGCAAAGCTGCAGAAGCTCCCCAGGACAGGAGCACGGGATGTCGTCGGCAGTAAGACAGCAATGGAGAGGAAATGTTGCGGTAGGCGTTTCCGTGCCGCTATCAGATGCTGAAGGTTTAACATAAAGGCTGCCTTGTGTGCGCTGCTTCCTATTATTACGCAGCTCCGGGTCCAGCCCGCTGGGAGCTTCCCGCTAGCGGCGCGTCTACAGGGGGCAGAGGGGCACCCGAGGATCGCCCGACGATAAGATAGAGCTTCCATCCTCCTCTGCGGCGTTTGGAATGACATCTGGAACTCTCCTGCATTGACCACGACTACTTCGAAATTAAACTTGCTCTCTTCTTCTATCCACCTCAACCACGACAGTTGAGACACAACGCGAACGGGTAGTCCAATTTACACATTGCGTCTTACAACAGAACTTATAGGCGTCTCGACTCCCAACATGTCTTCAGTCGGCCCACAACTCCCACCACACCTCGCAAAGCGCAAGCGCGACGACGAAGACGAGAGCCCGGACTCGCCACCACCGAAGACCACGCGCCCAAACAAGAATGGCGGCGAGAGCGACTCGGGAGACGACTACGGCCCGAGCGCCCCAAAGAAGACGTCAATAGGACCCACTATGCCTACGGTAGGGCCAACGTTACCGGAGGCCGCGCCCGTCAGACCAACGATCGGTCCGGCAATGCCACCGACCGCAAACACAGACGAGATCGACCTCAACTCAGACTCCGACTCCGAACCCGCCGGCCCAGCACCGCCTTCAGCACCACCATCATCCTCTGCCCGACCAAAGCGCGTCCTCGGGCCCGCGCCGCCCCCAGCCCCCCTCCCCGAGCGCCCATCATCCCGCCCCGACCCGGAGTCCTCGTCCGACTCTGATAGCGAAGACGACTACGGTCCGGCCCTCCCTTCCGCCCACAACAACAAAAGAAGCAATCAGCGCGCACTCGCAGCAGCAGAAGCCGCACGGCAGCAGCAGCAGCAGTCGGCGGCGCCCAAGCGCGACGACTGGATGCTCGCGCCGCCGACGTCCTCGTCCGGCTACCAGGAGCGCGACCCGACCAAGATCCGCTCGCGCAAGTTCGCCTCGGGCGCGAGCGCGACGACGCGGCCGAAGGACGCCGCCGGCGGCGGCAGCGTCAGCACCATCTGGACCGAGACGCCCGAGGAGAAGGCGAAGCGGCTGGCGGATGCCGTCCTGGGCCGCGGCGGCGCGTCGTCCGAAGTCGCGCCGCAGGTATCGTCGACTAGCAACGGGGGCGGCGTGAGTGGCTTAGCAACGACGAGTAGGAGGACTGGTCACGACAACAAGACAGATGGCGGGCGGGACGACAAGATCCGGGCGTTCACGGAGCAGATTCGGGGGAAGAGCCTGTACGAGGAGCATCAGGCTGCGCGGAAAAACGGGGAGGGCAGTGCCGGCGGTGCGAAGAAGGGACGAGGGGACGAGGAGGAGGACGATGATCCCAGCAAGAGGGCTTTCGATCGGGAGAAGGACATGGGCCTTGGCATGAAGATCAGTGCATCTCAGCGAAAGGAATTGCTGAACAGGGCCTCGGATTTTGGTGGCAGGTTTTCCAAGGGGAACTACCTGTGAGGTGTTGCTGCCGGTAAACTGAGGCGGCTTCGTTCAAAGGGGGTGAGTGAAATTCTACGGGGCGCCTCTAGTGTTGACTTTGCCAGTACGTACACTTCACCAAGCAAAGGGGACGCTTCACTGTTGTAGAGATCTCCAATACATTTGGAGCATGCAAGAAAATTCGATGATATTTCAGTCGGCCCGCACACATAGAATGAACGCCTTATTGCCCAGTGCAAAACGCCCGCGTGAAGGCAACATCGATGCGCTTGTGAATTCGATTCCCTATTTCAGAGGGCGCCCAGTGCTTTGCTTGCAATACTCACGACCGCCACTGGAGACAAGCGGCCTTCACTGATACTGGACAGACTCCATCCTGCATCCGTCCGCCCATATCCTGCGCACCGGGTGCTTCCTTATTGAGGCTTTGCTCGGTGAGTGTGTGTATAGATAGGTGTATGCGAGATAATGGTGTGCGTGTCAAATAGAACGTCCAGACCAATTATGCTGCCGACCTGCCATCCGTCAAATGATAAGCGTAGCTAGGACGGGAAAGCTCGTAGGGCAGAGTTGCTAGATAAGGTAGGTCGTTGTACAAGGTCGATAATTACTCGCTTTGTCCGGCATGTGTAATCGATTATTGTTGGCGTGGGTGGATGTAATGCGATTTCAAAAGTTCAATTCATCATTTAACTGCCTGCTGGCTGTCATCTAGCAGCGTCGGCACGAGTACCAGCCTCCAAACTTGCGGGCGTAACCTCAGCAGCGTTGCCAGAGGTGGCCTGTGTCGATCTGCCGGTCAGGTTAAACCTAGGCATCCGCAGATTTGAGAACAGACCTCTGGATTGAGCCTCGGCAGCGCCAGGTGAGTTGTTACTGGACGTTCGAGGCTGGACTCGAGCTGCGGTGGCGGCCCTCGACATCAAGCCGGTACGTTGTTGCCGCCCCGGTGTGCTAGGAGTACGTGGTGACGTGGGCGTTTGCATCTGCGGGTTGTTTCTGTTGCTTCGATTCCATCCGGGGAGGGTGAAACCACTACCACCACCACCACCATTCCGATCACCATTTCGACCACGGTTTGAGAAAATCCAGGCGATACCTGGTCTAGTGGGCATGTTCGCTCTGTTCGTCCTAGGATCTTGGTTGATGGAGACGGTAGGCCCCATTTCTGGATGCTGTGCCCCTTCTGTTCCTGTTGGAGCCGGCCGAGGCTTGGGGGTGTAATAATCGGCCTTGCAGAGTGGACAGCACGCACGTCTGCTGGTCAGCCATGGGTCGAGACATACAGCATGGAAAGCATGGCCACAAGTCAATCCGCGAACATCATCGTCGTCCTCGAGCGTGTCGATGCAGATGGCACATGTGTCACCGGATGATTCCAGGGCCTCTGGGGGAAGTGCATCGTGTATCCGGTCGTCCTCCTCATCATGGTCCTCGTCACTACCGGGAGAGTCGGTCCTTTCTGGGTGGTGTGCTGACGCCGCGGTAGCAGCACTCGTAGACCGTCCTTCCTTGTCAGCGATGGTGGCGTTCGCGGTCTTTTCGGCATGCTCGGTTCGCGGGCCGTCGTGGGTCATCGATCTCTCAATCGAGGCACCACCCGTCCCAGGCCTTTCTTCGGTAGAGTCGCGTTCCTTGTTCACGGGAATGATACCATCAGCGTCCCGCAAACTGCCTGCACGGCTTGGCGGCTGTGATATGCCGCCCCGAGTGGGCAGTCCTTCCTGGGCGCGGCTGGCAACCCAACTCTTGTATTTCATCATTGGGAACTTCTCATTGACCTCGTCTATGGTCATCAGCTTCTTCTCACGCCGACGGCGGCGCGGGTGCTGAGGCATGTTCTCGAGGTTGATGGGTTCGCCATCCTCCCCAGTGATACGCATGTTGCGATTTCGAGCATTGTAGCGGAAGCAGTACTTGACTCCGACAATGATCCTGATTCGGACGGTTAGGAGATACCAGCCACATGAGGGCGACTATGTGCCCTTGCAGAGAATCGCTTGCTCACCATAAATTCGTAAACACAACCCCGAAGCCCAGGGCGACGAAGAACAGCAGCGGCGAAGACCCCGAATTGCTGCCGCCGCTTCCGCCTCCTCCAGAGCCCCCTCCATCACTGGTCGACGCCGGCGGCGGCGCTGAGGAGCTCGATGGCGAGGGAAAGGACGTCGACGCCGGATCGGTAGTCGTCGGGGGCGCTGTAGCACTCGAGATCGCTGCGGATGTTGTCTGTCTGACTTGGTGCTGCAGCGCACGCACGGCCAGGCCGGCCAGGTCGGGACCGCTCAAATACATGGCGGCGACGGTGCGATGGGCGACCGCGCAGATGCGGGTGGTGGTGGTGGCGGCGGGTGAGGAGAGTGGGCGGAGTGCACCTTATGTTTTGCGTCGCGGCGATGATGAATCAAAGCCGAGACGAGTGGACGCGCGGACGATGGACTGGGAAGACGACCGACAATTCGAATTACCAGGCTGGGCGCGGCCTTGTGGTGGCTTCTGGCTGGGCTTTGGTCTGTTCTGCGACAAATGCCGCGGCTAGTCACTCCGTAACAGCCAAGACTGTTTAATCGGCCAAGATCATCTGCATCTGTATTCCCTCTTGGGGCTGAGAGAAAAGAGGATTCTTCTCTGCTCGTGAAATGGCAATCAAAGCAACAGACCCATGCCGGCCCCGATAAAGGAAAAAGGACGAGGAAAACTCCCGGCGTGTGAGGGGGCCCGTAAGCAACTTTGAGGAAGGATTGAGGTTGGGATGGGCGAGAGGGGAGGAAGGTCGGTAATGTGGAGTGGAGAAGAGAAGGGCGCTCTGGCACGGACACTGAAGGTACGATAGGCAAGTATTAGAGTGGTTAAAAGTGACAGACATTTGAAAGAGAAGCGAAGGCGGGACGGGGTACGGCGTAGACGGGCGCCAAGCCAACCTCATCAGTGCGGGAGGGAGGCAGTGAACAGGGCCAGGCGTACCGGCGTATGGGCGGTAGGGGCGTTGGCGTCGAAAACGGCGCTATGCCGGAAGCGGGTACCAGGACGCTGGATGGGGGCCAACAAGCGGATGGGCGGCGATGGGGAAGGTTCGGTCAGTGGGCATCTCCAGGCGTACTCAGGCGTGCTAGGACGTGCCAGGGCGGGCGGGCTATCACCCATCTCGCCGTCACAAGACAAGTGACTCGCTCAGGCCATCGCCCAGAAACTGGAATCGGGTCGACAAGGATTATCCTCACTGCAATTTCAACCATTCCCAAAGAAGACACACGTCTGAACTCGGCGGGTTTCGCTGGATGGCTCGACTTTGATCATTCCATCTACACAGTACCATCCCAATTCCTTTGGGGGGCTTTTGTCAGGCTTGTGTGTATTGCCGGAGAATTGCTTGTGCAGCACTGAGTGGAGCTTTACTGTTGCACATGATTACTCCAGGATCCAGGTGGGGTTGCATGATCCACAGAGTACGGAGCATCTAAGAAGTTCCCCTCTCCTCCGCCCACCAGATGGTTGGCTTGCTGACCTGCACGATTGCGCTGGCTCCTCCAGGCTCGATGGGGGACAGTCGTTGAACAGAGGTAGACTAATTTTAACCTGGCCACGAACGGCAGGAAAAAGGGCCTGGACTCAGGGGTCTCCGGCCCGTACAGTGAGACCCCAAGATGCCTGCTCCCGCATGAGGCACAGGAGGTCTCAAATCTATCCGTTCGTTGCCCAGGGACGAATTGGAAATACGGCACAGCACGCTTGTACGCTTGCACTATTACGCTTGCACGCCTGTACGCCTAGGTAGGGCAGGGCCTTCATTCTAGGAGAGGGTGGCTCAGCCCCAGCTCCACCTCCAGCCCAGCCCAGTCCATCGATGCATTCATTCATCTGGAACCAATACCTGCAGCCAGCGGGAGCACAAGGGGACAGGATCTCCGTCGGGGAAAAGGTCTGGATGGCCTGGAAGCTAACGCCCCAAGGTTGGAGACGGAGACGATTGTCGACTGCACGGCACTTCAATGCAAACCTTGTTTTGATCCTCGAGACATGCGATCTCGTCTGGTTGCGAAATCGTCGCGACCATTGCCATGTCCAAACAAGTACTTCGTACTTTGTATGTCGAATCGCCCTCGACTTGGGACAATCTACTAGATATTAATGTACGAAAAAAGCACGGGTCGAGATCAACGTTGACCCGCTCAAGTCGACGTCATTGCAGGATGGGGGCGAGGAGTGGAGTTCGTGGGCTGGGAAACTATCAGCCACCTGCCCTTCTTGATTGATGAGATGTGGGTCCTCGAGAGTTGAGCCTCAACCCTGGGCGCAATCTCCATAATCTGGGGAAGCTCTCGGCATCGATGACGAGACGACCTTTCCGGCAGCACGGCGGTGCGACAGTACGACGATACAAGCTCATCCATACAAACTATATGCACACATATACTGCTACAGTACAACACAGAGCGCACGTAGTTCCCACAACCAACGAGTCAACACCACCAGACTCGGCCCGAGTGTCTCGATTGGTTCGCCTCGGAACGACCATCTGGGGTCCATTTCAATTTGATAAGTACACAGTAATGACCGAGCGGCTGGCTGACTCGACTTGAGGCGATGCCTCGTAAGCGCCCCGACACGACACGGCGTATCCGTCACTGGCACAAACCGTCCTACGAGGTGACAGGTCTAGTCTGAAAGCTTGCCCAACACAAGCCAATGCCAAAAAATGCTAAAGCGCACGGAAGAGTTGCATCCATCTCACGATCCCCCCCAAAGCGGCACAGCAAGAATCAATCACAGACTGCAATGGCCGCCCAGCCCAGCCAGTCAATGCTGCTGACCCTTCGGCGCGCGCGCGCGGCGCTCCGCAAAGGGATTCCGCACGCAAGAACAGACACGTCTTGGTAAAGTCATCCCGTCTCGCCAGTTCCCCCAAAACACCACTTCCGAAAGCTTGCGCGTGTTTCCCGTCAGAAATGTCGCCCGCATCCCACAGGTGCGGAGGATCGCCCCACAGTCACCTCCGCAACCTGCTCCAATGACAGGCAGAGGCACATCGTCGATGGTGCTGCTGTAACTTGCTGCCCAGCGTCTTCGTGCTGCAAGTCCCGTCTGCACTTCATCGGCACGCAGCTCCCAAGTTTACCATCCCCTGTTGTTATTTGCAAATCACACTGCATTTCCTGTAGCGAAGTTTGGCAACTCTAAGCGCAGTTGCTGTTTCGGCAAGCGAGCTTTCACCACGGACCACCTCGAAGTCGATCTCCATAGCACTGTTGCATGGTTGGACATGTCCCTATAATTGACTTTGGTCGAAGAGCCCGGAGGTTACATCTACAGAGCCTGGTTCTAATCATAGTTTTGCCCGTTGCGATCCTTCCGAGTACGGCTTGGCCGCAGGCGAGATTGAGCAAGATGAACATGAACTTGCACGACCAGGTGGTCCGGGAACCAGAAGATCCTCTCTACCTGAGACCGCACGAGGCCATTCAGGCACGTCCCGCGGGATGAACAGGGTCCTCAGAGTCGGTGTTGAAGCGCCGGGAAGCATGCATCATTGTCACCAACACCAACGCTATTGCACAAGGATACATGGCACTGTACCCTTGTCAAGGGTCTGATCTTCCTGTAGGAGAAGAGATGCAGCACAATCTAGATAAGGCCGCTATGCGAATCTGGTGAACCATCTGACCATCTACTATATAGGTTGCAAGACGGATAGGCTCAATCCGACGGTGTGGATACCTGCTGTAGTGATAGCGTGGGATCAATAGGACTCCGCCCTGCCACTTAAAAAAAAAGGTTCCAATCAAGTGCAATGCATCAGCCGAGCAGCTCGAGGCCCCGGTGTGTGCGTGCACGCGGCGCTTCGAGAAAGCCCCCCAATTGAGGATTACACTGCTACCGTGATCGCTTCCTGAATCATGAAATGCTATTTTATACTTCCAAAGTCCAGATGTTTCCCTCAACTACTGCAGGACAAATTCTTGCGAGAAACAACAAGAAGAAAAAACCAAACACAAAAAAAAAAAAACCCCCCAAAAAAAACCGGCCATGCGCGGTCCTGTCTCAACAACAATTTGCACGAAACGGGGGGCAGTCACATGCATAAACCCGTTGTGGCCAGTACACAGTAAGCAACCTTACCAACCGACCGGTCCGGCCGGGAGAGCCACACCTCCCCCCCCCCCCAATTCTTCCAAATGACTTCCTTGCCACGGCTGGGCGCAGGACAGACAGAGCCGCATGCACCACTGACAATCCATCTCTCCACGTTCCCCATCGCATACCAAGACGGCGGGACGGCAGGACGGCAGGACGGCTCCCCAAGCCCCAGTAGAACAAGTCTAATAAGCCTCTTCGTCTACGTAGTCGTGTGGTGGTCTAGTCGCTCGGCTGCCGAGGCTGCCGGGTGCGTTGTTCGCTGACGCTATCGTACGTATGATACGCCTTGCCACCACACTTGCCTGCACACTTTGCAGAAAACACTGCTCCCCGGATCTTCTGATGGATGATTAGCTGCTACCTCGGCATCGGCCTGCTCGGACTGCCAGACTGTGTAGCTGTCATAGCAGTAGGGCGACAGTCGCTGACGACATCCTGCCGCTGAGATGCACCATGAATGCAGTGATACCACCCACACGTGTGGCCCCGTCCCCCATCCTCTCTCTTGCGTGACACCACCGTTTTGGCAAGGCGGACTGCAGATCGCTTCCGTGTGGGAGAAACAAGCTTTCTCACTAGGGTGAACGTCTTGCCTTATTAGCTCATATGCACGCACTCCCTCCTGTCCCTGTGGCGTCCAGGGCCACGTCCAGACGCAGTGCTGCTGACGCCTTACCGTGCCGCAGCAGCCGTGATTGATATGTTCGATGCATTGGTGTCGTTTCTGCTGAAGTTTGGAGCATCCAAGTTATGCCGGGGGATTTTGACTGTTGTCGAGAATTCAGACAGAAGTACAGCTTGGCCTGTGCTTTACAACACCTGGTCTGATAATAACATGAGGTCCCCCCTGTGAGGACAAGACAAGCCCAACCGCGACGAATTACTTGACCGTTGAGTGAAGGACTGGTCGCTCCTTTGCGGCACGTCACTGGCTTAACGAGCTGGTCGCGAGCAGCACGTTTTGTATCTCACCTACTGTGACAACCAAGAAGCCGTGATAATCGAACGTACCTACCTAGGTAGATATTCAGAGTGATCCGTTGTCCTACATCTGTTTCGTATATGATATATCTGGCGGTCATCTGCGTACATCTGCAATCTCGAACTATCCACCATGGCGCCCCCAGCCAAGACACTGACGGTCCGTCTTCCTGACTTGCAGGGCAACACTTGCGCTATGGGGTTGAGGCTGAAGGAGGTCGGGAGCTGAGGGTGACGATGATGCCGAGGCGCACGAAGACACCGTGAAATCCTGCCATTGCCGGGAGCACATTTTCGGAAAGGGGAGGCGAGGATGGCGGCGCTGTGACGCAAATACCTCCCGGTCAGATGAGGCGTTTGTGAAAGCGGTCTTTCTATGCGAGCGCAGTTGCTCGAATGTGCCCAGAGAGGACCGGTCCGCTGCTGTCACGGCTGGCTGGAGTCGGAACCGGATATTGTTGTAGTGGAGCAGGGAGATAGCGACCTTGAAGGCTCTGACGAAGGGGACGCACGAGAGGCCAAAGAATATTTTGGTACCTAGGTATTTCGATACCACACAGGTGATTCGTAATACTGAGCAGGTGGAGCAAGGTCAGAGTTGGTCGCAACGAGTTATGTCCGTCTAGATAGCACTTTGATACAAAATTGAGACTTAGCTGGTGAGGTCAAGAGCTTGACAAACAAAAGCCTGGCCGAATTCACCTAGAAGCCTCTTTACAAGTTCATATGTGCTGGTAAAGGCATCTGTGCGAAGCAAATAGAGAAGTTTCTGGAGTCTGTCTTCCATTTTGGCATTCGGCAAGCTTTGGCGGTGGGTTGTATCCTTAGACAAGGCAGATGCCTTGCTTGAACAATGCAGCTTGGGAGCCTCCAGGGCTCGAAAGCAATGCTATGATGTCGGTATTTGTGCGAACGCTTGAGTGCTATGGAGGCATCCTCATTTTTACACGCACTCGGGTCGGTACATTCGATGAGGTTTCCATTGCTCCAGATTGCCACTGCTTCGCTCATATTGAAGCGCTTCCCGTGAATAGTTACGGGGATGTCTGTGTCCATCTGTTGATAGAAATGCATCGAAATGAAACATGATCTCGGTACAGAAATGAAAGTTTTGGCTCTCAGATGATGCTTGGTCTACGTTCCTTGAAAGTGCAAAACTCCATGCTCCCGAACTATGCCTGATGTTGAATTCAACGACTGTCAGCTGCGTAAAAAATGTTCTTCAGCGATATATGTACTTGGGTGATTCACAACGCTCCAGCTCGAGACTGGAACCACAACTCTGTGAACATAGATCTTGTTATTTTAAATGACCTTGATCAACTGCTTTGCAATGAAATGATCCCCAGCGGGAGGAACTCCAGCCGAAGTGGCATGAGTAGAATTATCCTTAATCATAGGTCCCCTGGCCGTGGCACGCACAGCCTATCATGAGTCGAATCACCTAGACAGAACCCTTCAGAGACGTAACTAGTCAGCTGCAGTTGTTGGACTTGCTGTCGTGCCTAGGATGACTCTTCTGTCAAGAATTCGCTATTTTGATGTCGAGCTGATATAGCTCGCTGGGTGGGTGAAGTTGACGAGTGGAATGCACAAGGCTTGTTGACAGACGATCGAAATCTAGGCAAGTTCGATGACTGAGAGCAGGCAGACTGAGGGCAGTCTTCTCTGGCCATGTTGCCTCGAAAAGCTTCGAGTACTGGCAGCGGAATCTAGATGATACCTACCACGACGACGGACTTGACGGGAGAGCAGTTGTCGCTGAAGTTGCCTTCACACTGAGTTTCTGGCACATATAAGATCTGACCACGCAGAGAAGGCCGTGGACTCTGGCGAAAGCAGATCCAATTCTCCTTTGCCAGCTAGTATACCCATCCAACTTCCCGCTCGCACCTGCACCTCCGCCCGCAGACCATCTATAACCTCAGCGAAGAGGGCCTCCGACGTGCCATCTTGCAGGTGACCCCTAGCCTTGCACAATTCCCCATTGACAGCTAGGACCATTCTCAAACGCCAGCGCATCCTCGCGGGTCTCCGAAGGCTCATCTTCTCAAGGCCTCACGACGCGACCGTTTGGCTTTGAGCAGTTGCTCCAATTTCATCTCGCAGAGAATACCTAGGAAGTAAAATAACCACAAAGTAGGCGTACGTAATACGATCGTGTTGGCCAGCTTACTATACCCAAAAACTGAGCAAGCTAAAAAATTCGAAGGCTGTACGAGACCAACAAGGCGGCAGTCGAGTCACGAGTGCATGATCCTCACCAGTACGCGACTTCGCCTCGTCAACACGAACTAGGTAAACGTGGCATAGTGGATGAAATAGGAAGTCCTACCTAGGTATACAGAGAACAGATGAATCAGAGATATAAGCAAAGCCGGGAGACAGCCGAATAAGCTTTCAGGCATACAGTAGCTCGAGAAGCTTGATAGCATGCATGCCTGCGAGGGTGTAGGCGGAAGCTCATGCGCGCCCCTGACGGCCATGTTAACGTTCAGACTGGACAATCGATGGCGAAGGAGGAGCTGAGACGGTAATTCTAATGCCATAGCAGTCAACGTGGCGCGGCGTTGGGGAAAGGCGGGGGGGGGGGGACCTGAAAAGAGATAGACCCATTTGGCGATATTCGTACGTATGTGGTCGTGGCTGAGTCAGCAGTTTGCGTGCAAGAGAACACAGATTTGCTCTCAGGTCCCAGCCAACCACCACAAAGTACCAACATTCGACCAACGCGTCGGCCTGAAAACACTGAAGACGGAGGAAGAGACTTTTGGCCCACCAACGATCCAAAATCGACCGGAACAATGGCGCCAACGCAACTGCCTGAGAATGGCAATCCCCTGTGAGTCAGTGGATGTGATATTTGCAGTTCATCGGTCACCCCTGGGGCACGCACATTCAAGAGACATCTGGACCGGCGGCACTGCATGCCCTGCAGCGCTGAGGGAACCCTAACCCGTGGCACTCACTCTCGTCCATGTTCTGGGCTTCACCTCGGAGACACAAGACTGTTGATTGATTATGCTCACAAAACTGACGTGATGGTATGATCAGGGTCTTTTTTGATATTACGCTAGGTGGTAAGCCGACTACAATCCTGGAGGAACCGTATCATCATCTCGGCCGGGGAATGCCAACTGGAAGCCTTACCTGCCTTTGGGCAGTGAAGCTATGTTGTTTTGTCTGCCCAAAGATCTCGAAGTCGAGGTAGGGCAACTGGCACAACACGGTTGAGGGTCAGCTACGAGACAGAGCGGGCGTGCGGCATACCGTTTGCTCCTCCAAGTCACAATGCCCGTGGGGGTGTCTCTTGGATCATCAGCCCGTGCCACAATGGCAAAACTTGGCCCCCTTCGATTTGTACCCGCGCCGCGTCCTACTGCCCCCCCCCCCGCCCACGCAAGCACAGCCGAGTGGCGATCGGAGCGTCTCGAGGACAGAAGGGCAAAGGAAGGGCAACCCGACCTGGCGCTCTTGAAGCTGTGCTACAATGTCGTGTGGAACGCGGCCATTCGGGGGAGGAACCTTGGCTGACGCTCTCCTTCACGCCCACAGGCGAGCCCCTCGGCCGCATAACGTTTGAGCTCTTCAAGGACATCGTACCGCGGACCGCCGAGAACTTCCGCCAGTTCTGCACCGGCGAGCACAAGGTCAACGGCAAGGCACAGGGATACAAGGGCTCCCGGTTCCACCGTATCGTGAGTAACAGATCCTCGCTCCTTTCCCTCCTTTCCCTCCCTTCATCACTCCAAAGACGCAAAGTTTTCCTGCTTTCTACGTATCTGAGAGCGGCAAGGAAAAGCTTGGCCACCCGGGGAGGGGGGGGGGGACACGGAATATCTCACAAGGCGATATGGAGACGTCTGAGGGCTAACGGCGCGAGCACATCAGATCCCCAAGTTCATGTGCCAGGGCGGCGACTTCCTCCACGGCGACGGCACGGGCTCGACGTGCATCTACGGCACCAAGAGCTTCACCGACGAGAACTTCACGCTGAAGCACGACACAGAGGGCCTGTTGTCCATGGCTGTACGTTCCACACACACACCCCCTTCCCCACTCTTTTCCTCCCCTTCTGTTGCACGAGCTGACCACCGGCGGCCCGGCGCCGGAAACAGAACGCCGGCCCCAACACCAACGGCTCCCAGTTCTTCATCACCACGGTGCCGACGCCCTTCCTCGACAAGAAGCACGTCGTCTTCGGGCGCGTCGTCGACGGCATGGACGTCGTGCGCAAGATGGAGGCGACCAAGACGGGCCGCCGGGGCAAGGACGTGCCGGACCTGGACGTCACGATCGCGCAGTGTGGGGAAATGTGATTGGAAGCGGCCCTCCTGTGTCCCCCTTGCCACCGAACCTGTTGTGTGAGGGGTTTCATGTTCGGGCCGTCGTCGAGAAAAAAAGTCTGGATCGTAGAGAATCTCGGCTCATCATCATGGGCAAATGATCAGAATCATGAACATGGACAGAACTTGCATAGAAGTGCTGCAGGCCGCCGCGGTGTAACGAGCCCTCGTCGATAGCCTCTGGGCTGACCTTGGCGGCGGACTCCGTAGATGCTCGCGTGATTTCAGTATGTTTCTAGATTCAGGTGCAGGACCCCTCTGTGGCACACGTCTCTACGTCGCGAGCACTTTTGAAAGGCTCGGAGCGACGGATCAATGTTGTCACTGACACATGGATGAATGCTTGGTTATGCGTCTAAGAGTTCCAAGGGAGCAATGTCACGATAGGAGCACAACAATAAAATCACAGGACGGGATCAGGAAAGTGTTCAGAAAACCTGATTGCAAATCCATTGCTTGACTATTCCATTGTGTCCCCTGGTATGAAATGGATACCAACGAGCTTGCTCGAGGGGACCTAGCCAATCAGTCTCGCACCCCAAACGCCGCCCATGTACCTCGTGCAACGTATCCATTTTCTTCGTCTTGGGGGTATAAAACCTTGGCCCAGCCATGAATCAAGGAAAGAAACCAATGCTCTCCTCTTTCATGATGCAGATAACTCCATGAAATTCCGCAAGTACCGTGATCCGCCAGAATGCCGGTCCGTACCATCCATCCATCCCCGTGGCCATGATCCCCTATGATAGATGCTTGATGCAAAGAAGGCAAAGAAATGGCGCCGAGCCGCGGATCAACTCTACGGCAAGGAAACCAAGCGACAGGCGCTCAGTTAGGATTCTCGATCCGTCAACGTCTCCGTCTTGCGAAAGGCTGGACCGAAGGCGCCACACCCTGCGTTTGCGGTACGCTGAGTTCGCCATTGCTGGCTTCTGCGACCACATTGACCGAGCCTGTGCTGGTACTGGCAGGCACGGTGACTGTTGTTACGCCCTGCATACCGTCAGCTTAGAGTCAGTGTTCCGTAGAGAATGAATTGACTTACCTGTGTGACAGTAACTGTGCTCATGGCAACAGTTACAGTCTTGTCACCTCCAGCGTTGCTAGCGGCGGTGGTGAGAGTCTGGAAGGTGGAGGCGGTAGCCGTGCTTGACACAGCTCCGCCAGTTGCCATGTTCGGTGGGGCCGACATGCCGTCGTTGGAACCACTGTCTGCATTCGCGTCATCGATACTGACAGCGAAGTTACCAGTGAGCTCCTGTGGAACAGCGGCTGCGCTGTAAGACTGGCTCTTGTCGAAGGAGACAGCAATGTTGGACTTGGTCTTGGACGAGCAGGCTGGGGACTTGGTGTCACCCAGCTTTTCGGAGCAGGCATCCACGATCTGGACGTCCATGCAGGAAGTATAAATCTCATTTCTGGTGACGTTAACACCAGCCTCACCGGGCATGGCGTTAGCTTGGTTGAGAGTTGGCCAGTCCCAGACCCAGTACAAGGTGTAGTTGGCACCAGTGGTCATGTTGGACGGGAGCTGAATATCGGACTGGCACCAAAGATCGGCACCCTCGCTGCCCGACGCAACCTTGGAGAACTGCTTCTGACGAGACGTAGAGATGGCACCGCCGTTCACCTGGTAACATTGACCGTCGTCGTAGTTGCGCGTGGCCAGCAGGCGACCTCTTCCATCACCACCGGTTCCAGCCACATTCCAGACCTTGTGGATGGATACGAGAGTGTCGTCAGAGCTCGCCTGATCCGTGCCATAGATGTAGATGGTGCCGCGATTGCGTGGCTTGTTCTGTTGGGTCGCCGGTAGTGTCACATGGCCATTCTCCTGATACCGCATCGCAATGTAGTCGCCTGGTGCTGTCACGAGCATGGGGTACTTGCTGCTGTAGTTGCTGGTGGACTGCTGAGGACTGCAGATGGAATCGCTCTTTGTGATTTTGGTCTGGCCCTGAGTATTGATGGGAAGCTGCCACAAGTCGTCCGAAACGTCGCCCTTGAACCCTGGATCATCGCGACCGACGTAGCCTCGTTGATAGCCAAGAGGGCTGATCATGGTACCGTTGGCAGCGATGCGCTGTAGTTGCTCAACCCAAGAGTGTGCCATTGCTGTAGGCGCGTCCGACAGCGCCACAAAGGCCAAGAAAGCCTGTCTCAAGAACGTGCGACCCTTCATGTTGTCGTCTGATGTTGTGGAAAGTTCTCTAAGGGTAAGGGTAAGAGTAAGAGTAATGAGTGGGTGAGTCTTGGACGCGACTGGCGCGTCCGTAATCAGAATGAACTGGTTCTGCGAAAGTCGCCGATAGACGTGTGATTCAAGGAAATTCGATTCTACTGTCGAGTCGATAAAGGAAGGGGATCAAGTCTGGTTCTTAGTCGTTGAATGGGAGAAACCGAGTTGGAGGAAGTTGGGTTGATGTGGACCCAGAAGGAAAGAGAAAAAAAAAATAGGCACTGTCGAAGTCTGCCTTGAAGACAAATATATTGTAACGTCCCGCGGAACAGTCAGGCCGGCTGAGAAAAGAAGAAGCAGAGACAGAGAAAGGCGGCTCTTTGATCACAATAGCATTGTGCTTCACAATAGCGGTCTCGAGGCGTATGGACAATGGATAGCCCCCTCTGCAGTGGAGCCTGGACTTGGGACGAAGCCTAGTCAACAATGAGCCCCCAAAGCCGTTCGAGTGAATTGAAGAGTGAACTTTGAGCTTCCTCTTGGTGGGGCTGGCTGGATTTTCGACTGTCCAGACTTTGGGAGGAGATGAAGGCCAGTGGCGTGAAGACCGAAGACGAAGTAGTGGGAGGCCGAGAGGACTTGAGGCAGACGCGTATGCCTATCCGAGGTAGGACGGTGATGAGTGATGGGGGTAGCGGACTGAAAAAAGAACGATGGGTCCTGCAGGTCACAAATTTGCAGAAGAAGATACCCAGTGGGTCTCGAGGCACATGCACGGTGAAGGTCGATCGGCGGGCCTCTTGATGTCGTACGGGCAGTCGGCAGTGTGATCGATCCACGGAGGACGGGTCTCGTCATGAAAGCATCAAGATGTAGAGAGATGATATGGACACGAGCATGGGGAGTGCAGGGAAGGCCGGGCGTTCTACCCGAGATGTTGGGTCCGCGGTGTTCAAGGTGGGCACTCCGGAGAGGGACTGATAGGCCGTGAGGGCATTCGTGATGTTAATGAAAGGCCGTGGGACGATCAACATCCAGGATATTAAAAGAGGGTCCACGTTGAGGTCAAGGTCTAGGTCTGGCCGAGCGCGTGCATGCTCGATTCAAGTAGGTTGCGAGGTGACAAGAAGAAACACTTGTTGGCGAGACAAGGGCACGAGGCCATCTTTCGTCCCATGTGGAGAGAAACGCCTGGCCCGACATGGGGGCCAGAATAAGTACTTTGTACCATAGTAGAAGGGGCACACCACGAGACGAGCCATGCTGCATGCAGGGAAGGCATGAACCAGGATGGCCGAGCAGCGGAGGGGATACCTAGGTACGTACAACTGTGTACTATAACGCAAAAGAATTAGACAGAAACTCTCTCACTCTCACACACACACACACAAGCTTGGTAACCCCCGGAGTTCCTTTTGGGCGGTAGCGCCAGGCGCGAGACATGGCAGCCTTTGACAGATCTCGAAAAGCCAGGATGAGGCTGTTCGCCGCAGGACCACCGGCAGAATGGACTCGACGAGAAGAAATTTCGTCTGCTCATCTAGAGCTGTGCTGATCTGATCTGATCTGACCAATCTATCTCCCTACCATTCCACACGATCTAGAGGGGGCATGGGCGGTAGAGGATAGACGATGCATACCATCGTAAGACTCTGTGCGGTGTTTGGAAGTGGGAGACTCCTCGTCCATTCATCCGTCTCACCACGCCAAATCGACGTCGAGGGTGGGGCGCTGGGCTTGTCTGTGTCTGTCAGGTTTGCCAAGTCGAGGTGAGGTTGAAAAGAACTCCAGAGTGGCGGGCGGCTCTTTCCCTGCCAAGACAAGGGCTCCCCAGGATTGGTGTATGACTTGTAAACGCTTGCCGTTTCTAGTGGACCCCATTCTCCGTGGGGGAAGCAACACCTTGCAACCTTGCAGGAGTTCCTGGTTTCGCGGCAGGGATGTGCTCAAAGCTTGGCGCCAAACCTCCCCCGACCTTTTCAGACGACAATGCCAATTTTCAAATTAGACCGAGGTGAATCGAGGCGACCAGACGCCATTTCACCGTAGCTAGCTGAGATTCGGAGTTGGAGAGGGTTCTGTTTCTGTGTCCCTTCGGCCGACAACCTAAAGTGGAACGAACGCCTTGTGCAGATGTGAGGTGAAGTGCTCAGTGTGACCCTTGTGGCCCGTGCCTGGCTAGGGACCCCTGCCCCTGCTCCGCGTACGAAATGCTCTGGGAACCATTGATTTTGCATCTCAGCAGGGCTCGTCGAACACTCCACATCCTCTCCGTCGACTCTCCTCAACCACTCATCTGCTACCAACAGTCTGCTGCGTACACAGTAACCTCAGATCTTTCAAGGTGTCAGTTGCAACACCAAAACGTTGCTCTGATTTGAACCCATGTTCATCCGCTTCCACTCGCCAGGGAACACTCGCTGTTGACCAGCCGTTGGCCCCGGCGGGGTGGGGCTGGCACTGGTGGGGTCGCGAACGGTCGCAGTGGCCGGCGCTTACGGGGCACACGCGGGACCACGCTCGACATGTCGGCTACTGTCCACTCATTGTCAGCACCTTGGCTTCTTTCGCGGCCAGATCCTGCAGATACGACTGGATACGACTGGACACGCCAGCGACGCTGCACCGCTGCCAATCACCCGTGATCGACGCTTCAACTGCAGCTGGGCCGCTCCGCATACCACCGCATCGCACGGCACAACACAGCATGGCACAACAGCTATTATCCGGCTCGCATGATATAGAGATCCCTAGTTCTCCGTCCGGAAATCCGGCTTCACCTGAAACCGGCCTGTCCTTGTTCGCCTCCCATCTGCCCTACGGTTTACTATTCGGCCCCATTTCCAGGCACCATCGTCGCCAGTCTGCCTCGCTATCTTGCCAGCTCCCCAGTTCCAACAAATTCCATACGACCGGGCGAGTGCTACTTAAGCTAGAACCAGGTCGGGCGGCTGTGAGTTTCTCGTGACGGGAGCCCAGGTCCAGTCTTGATTGCATGCGGCCGGTCGTTGGGATGGCAGATTATCCAATCGACCGATTTTGGACATTTAGGCAGATGGCCTGGCGGTATCGCGAGGTTTTCCCATTGCCGAAGAATAAACATTGATCAGACGGTGCGATTTTATCAATTTGGATCCATGGATTTTTGCGCAGGGAGCAAAACGCTTATCTCGGCCTTGCACGTGCTACCGAAGCCCAAATGCAGGACACCTGGCCGGCGCGGCTGGATGCTAGGGACGAAGCTGTTTCAACTTCTCGAAACTGGTCACAACACTCTGTACTCGGTCGAATTTCTCCTTTTCCAATTCTCCTTTCTGTTTGGCCCGCCCGTTGGTGTCGGTGCTTGCATGCATGGATGGCATGCCCGCGCCCTCTCCCCGACCGCTCTGAAACGCCTCCTTATGCTGTGTGCTGTGGTAGTCGCCGCCACACAGACGGGGAGAGTGTGGTCCGCTGTTGAGCCTCTATCGATACGGGGGCTCAGCCAGCAAGGGGCTCCCTGTCTACACTCCCTACAACATGCAACGACGGGAAAACCTGGGTACCGACGTTCTTCAACATCACCTGTGAAGCAACCTATGGTGGTCGCCGGGAGGGCATGCTGCATATCTCCACACTGGACCCGGAGATGAGATCTACGCAATCACTCTGTGCTGTCCCCGTCTCGCGCAGTCCTCTTGAGACTTCAACAGCATCATTGGTTGTTCTGCTCGACTCCCACATAAGATTCCAGACTCTGGTCGATGTTTTGCACATCCTCGAGATCCACAAAATGTGTTTCGCCAAACGCAACGACGAGACGAACTTCGTCCCAAACTACCAGAAACAGGAAACAAAGTCTACGTGGCCCTCGAGACTGATTTTTTGAGATGTCTTTGGGTACTCTTGCACGTCGTCGCGCAGAGTATCTGGAACGGAATCCAGACCTTGCCTCGAGTAGGTCCGCGAATGTGAGTTTATTAAAAAAGCTGCAGGTTCTGACGCGCCGAGGCATCGGACGAGCTCTCATTAGGCATCTCTCAACGCGCCTACCATACCCAGTCAAACCCTTTTCTTCAGTCCAGACTCCTGTCCTGCACATCATAATCAAGAATTGTGAAACGCCAATGCTTGTGGGCCAGGCATATCCGTTGGTGAGAAAACCCAGAAGTTTGTAACCCTGTTGCAACCGCGGCCTCTTCCCATTGTTTCTCAAGGTCCGCTGTCGACGACGAAAAGTACAGCGAGTGCATGTAATGGGTCACGGCAACGGCGCTGCCATCCTGGAAAGGCCAGAAATTCGACGTGCAAAGGGCGTACAATTTGTTACGGCTGGAATGCCTCTGGTCATGACCAGGCGTGGCCCTCCTGACGATCCATGACGGCTGCTGGCGCGTACCCATCCCGATGCGCGAAGCTCTCCAGTGGGTACCTGTTGCTATCATCCTCGTCGTCTCGGCGCCTCTTCCGATTCAGCAAAGGGTTCAAGCTCGATCCACCGTAATCTTGAAGCGCCCTCATCTCGCCCAACGGAAGCCCGTTGTCGCGCTGTTGTTGAGAGTGGTGTACCTGGCTCGCTTCGTCGTTCCACGAGCTCGTCGCGTGGTGAAGATGTGCGGCGCCGTCTTCATGGACTTGGCTATTGTTGGTCTGTTCACCATCCCCTTCTTGTTGGATTCTCCTCTGCTCAAAACTTTCTCGAAGGGGTTGTAGGTAGGACCTCGAGTACCCGTCGGGAGAATGGGTTCTGCGCTCCCTTGCTTCAGCCCGCAATTGAGCAAAGGGATCATACGCGTGTTGCAAGTGCTGCACTTCTTCACCATATGCATTCGCCCTAGACTCGCAACTACTGGCCGCCATTTCCTCAGCGACCATCGAGAGACTATGCAGGCCGTGGTTGTCCCAGTCCAGTGGGACTGAGTTATTGGCAGCATGAGCACTGCTGTTCAGGTTCGACCATGGGTGTGTGCTGAAGCCAGACAGGTCGGCTGCATCGCCGGCTAGAGTCGTATCGCTCTCGTTATCATCACCCTCGTCATAGAAAGTGCCATGACTTGTGCTCGGAAGATAGGTAGCCGTGTCGAAGCTATCGCCGACAAAACTGGCCTTGGTGTCAACGCCCGTGACTGACATATAGCCCATATGTTGGCTGCCGAGTCCCTGCGAGTGCAAGATGCTCGGAGCTCCTTCAAAAGTATAAGTCGAGGGAAGTGTGGCCGACGCAGGAGGCGTGACGAGCCCGTTGGAAAAGTTGCCATGGACATGGAGGGGTGAAGGACCGTATGAAGCCATGGGCGACACAGGCACAGAAGCCGGAGCTGAATGAACGCCACCCGCGGGGAAGTTCCAGGCCGCCCCCAGGTTGTCAGCCATCTGGCTGTTGAGCAGCTGTTGGTATGACGGTGACGGCGACATGACGCCGCGGTCGTTCTGAGTGTTACCCTGGAGCAGCATCCTCTCCTGGTGAATCGACGAAAGAGGATCGACGGCCGAAAGGAACCTCCAGTTCGAGCCCGCAGGCGTCTCGCACAAGCTGTTGTCTTTGTCGAAGAAATGGATCGTGTTGAATGTCCAAACAATCACTGCCCTCCGTGTCCATGTAGGCTGCTCCAGTGACCCCGGCGTTACAGGCCCGCTGGACCACAGCTCTTGAAACATAGCCGTGGCTCTCATCAAGTCCATCTGGGTGACAGTCTCCGACTCAGGCATATCGTCCTCCTTTTTGGTGCGGTTCGTTCCCCGTTTCTTAGGCACCAAGTACCGCGGGAACTGTGCACACAGCCCCAATGAATCCGCCCATGTCTTGGCGGGCACCGGTACAAGCCACACGCTACTTCTGTGCCTCGTCCGACAGTCACAATGCGGGTTGTCATCGCCGCTGCAACCTCTCATGTGTGTCATCTCGTTCATCATCGCCGTCTCATGCTTCGTACGCACCATCCCCTTCCCCCGCGCCACCTCGTGCTTGCCACCGCTGCTCCTCGACAGCTCGACCGGCCTCTCCAGCCACGTCCGCACGCGCCAGTCGTGTCCCGCGAGCCCCGGCTGCGCAACGCTGATCTTGAACGGCCACTCGAGGTTCGTGCCGTCGGGCAGGCAGTGCACGCGGTGGATGTCGAGGGTCACGTCGATGTGGATGAGGTCGCACAGCTGGTTCGCGGGCAGGGCGTGCGCGTTCTGCAGGTCGTGCTGCTCCATGACGCCCCGGAGCATCGCGTGCAGGTCCGGGTGCTCCGCCTCCCACTCGTCGAGGACCTCGCGCGCCGACGACGACTCGGTCTGCTTCAGCGGCCACGCGTACTCGTGCAGCAGCTTGTGCCGGATATTGCGCACCTCGCGCTCCCGCGGCGTCCACGGGCTCTCGTCGCCCGGCGCCGGGTTGTTGAAGGCGTGCCGGTGCGGGAAATCCTCGCGGAACAGCAGGCCCTTGCGCGCGTGGTACGTGTTGATCATCGTGCCGGGGTCGGCCGCTAGGCCTGCCGTGCCGGTGCCGGTGGTGCCGCTGCCGCTCCCGGATGATGCGAACCCGCCGTCTTCTCCTTTGACGCAGAGGCCCTTCTCGGTGAGGATGGGCTGCTGCTGCTGCTGGTGGTGCTTGGTGCCGCCGCCGCCGCGAGATGACGGTGAGGAGGAAGGCTGGTCGCGCAGGGAGTTGTTGGCGACGTAGATCCAGCAGGTGGACGGGCGGATTTGCACCTTTGAGTCCATGGCCAGCAGTTGTCGGCAGTACTCGTAGTTGGGCCGCACGGCGGGCAGCTGCTTGCGCTCCAGGGCGGTGAGGACCGGGTCGCCCTTGAAGGAGCGCTGGTCTGTGTTCTCTTTGTACCATCGGTTGGGTGCGGGCTGCTTGTTCTTGTCCTTGGAGCCTTCCTCCTTGCCTTTGGAGAAGAGGAAGTGATCTGGATTGAACGAGGCGTCAGCTTTCAGTCCATGGGTCTTTGATTGGGAGGTTTTATGATGTTGCCGCAAGAATGTGAGTACAGTCGAAAAGAGCATCGCAGCATCAATTGTTGAGCAGACCTTTCGTTAAGGCCTCGTTGACAGTCTGGCCTCACATCGCTCGCAGATGAGGTAAAATAGGATAGGGCTACATGTGGTCCCGGGAGCTTTTGACTCACAAGCCCAATTGTACCTGTAGAAGCTCTTCTGCACCTGTATATGACTCGACACCTGCTTGCGCTTGCGGTACATCTCATGGTACTTATCGGGGTGGTCATCAGGTAGGTTCACGGGCAGGCCGTCTTTGTCCCTGACGTCGCGTATCTTGGCCGGGTTCGACCCCGGCGGCAGGGTGGCCACCCACCGCAGCCAGATGTACTCAGATATGATCATGTTGCGGCCGTGCTGCTTGTTGCTCATGTAGAACTTGCGGCGGCCCATGTGGAGGATGAGGAGGAGGGCTTTTCCAATGGCTTGTGTCAACACATAACTTGCTCTTTTCATCATTCCACCGGTCTATGCCCTCGCCTCCTGGGCCCCCTACCCGGGGCAAGGGAGGGATGAGCGAAAGGGGCCCTTCGTAAGAGGGAGAAGGGGATCCATCCCAACTCACCATCGAGAAAAGCATCTTCCAGCACTTCAGGCCACACCTGCCGGTCCTTGTCCTTTTGCTTGGCGCGGTACTGGGCAAACTCAGGACACTCATAGATGGGATTCCGGTTGCGCTTCTGCAGGATCTCATGGTGCCGTCTCATCCTCAACGACGAGGACGACGTCGATGACGACGAGGATCCTGGCCCGGCTGCCTGCCCACCTGTCGCGGAGCCCCCACCGCCTGCATGGTGGTGGGGGTGATGGTGCGGTGCGTTCGAGCCCAGGATGGGCGGCGGCGCCAGGGGCCCAGAGAGCGAGGGCGTACATGATCTCGATAACGAGGTGGTCTGGAGGGATGGCAGCGGATATTGGCCCGACGGGTAGTGTGAGGGGATCTGCTGGTGGTGTTGTTGTTGTTGTTGCTGCTGGTGGTGTTGGGCATTGCCTGTGGACTCTTGCAGCGGCTGTCTGCTGCCGGCGCTCTGGCTCTCGCCCCGGAGGCAGCTCGTCGTGCTCCCGCCAGCGCCGCTGCCGTCATCGTACGAGGCCAGCGCGGCCGCCGTGTCGCTGCCGTAGTCTACTACGGCCGCCAGGGACTGGGTGGCGGCGGCAGGCCCCTGTTGTGTGGAAGCAGACGGAGGCGAGTAGGGCTGAGATGGCAGGATGGAGCGGCGAGGATCCATCATCGACGCACGCACGTTCCGGGGAAAAAATGGTCAAAGCTCAAGAACCTTCAGGAATTCATACACAAGCGTCGGAGAGCTTTGTTGTTCTGTCCTTTTTCTCTCTTTTCACGGAAGAATGAATGTGTTGCTGGTGATACGATCACCTCACAAATGCTTCAAAGCGTAAGGAACGTGGTAGTAAGAAAGCTGGGGAACGAAAGAAGAGAAGAAGGAATGGCAATGCGAACTTTGGAAAGAATGTCGACGTGAAAATTCCCTCCTCCTTTCCGTGGCAAGATGAGTGGTGAGGATAAGATACTTATCTGCGCCAACGCATCTCCGTGGACGAAATCTCCCGGCCCGTCTAGGCCGTCTGCACGCCTGCTTGCCTTTCTCTGCCGGCCCGCCAGCCTCGCCATAGGGAGAGGCTTATGAGAATAACAATGCCATTGCCACATTAGTCCCGACCCCTATCCTCCACTGCAAGTCCGCAACGGCACTCCCTTCTGGGAGGGAAAGGCTGGCGGAGGGCTTGTCCTCTTCAGGCAACGCATAGCCTAGGGAAGGGCAGCGCCGAACTCTACAAGACGCCCCATTGTCTCGGTACTGCTGGCGAGATCTGCCAGTGAAGATTCTCCAGATCTAGCTTTCAAGGAACGCAGGGGTGATTGTGAGTAGAGAGGACCAGGCGCGCTAGAAAGAACCCCGAGGCGCGGTCTAGTGACCGACGTGCAAGGTATGCGAACAAGATTAGCAACAGACATCGTCTTCAAAGCAGGGGAATCAAGAGGGATGGTCCTTTCGATCGTTTGTTACTGGAGGTGTTGGTTGGCGGGCTGAGCAAGGGATGATGTGCAAGACACGCAAGTACCGGAGAACTCCCCCTAGTACCAGAATTAGGCAGGATCCAAGTATATTTTGGGATTGGCGCAGCGACCATCAGACTGGAAAGATTACCAAGAGAGACCTCAGCCTTATGCGTCGTCCTCGATCTCCTCCCCAACCTCGAATTTCTGTCTGGCGCCCTTTCCAGTGAGCTTCTGGACTGCCACCTTGTTGACCTGGCCCCCGATCTTCTTCTGCATCTTGGCGATTTCCTCTTCTGCATCCACAGCCTCAGCTTCAGCGTAGTCGAGTACAAGTCTGCGGCCAAGCAAATGGGTATCTTTGAGGGACTTGATGCAGTTCTCTGCGTCGCGTGGTGACTCGAACTCGGCGAAGGCGAATCCTCGTCTATTTTTATTTTATCAGTAAAGCGACACAAAACAGAATGAATGACGCGCATCAGTGAGCGGGACGTACGATGAGTTGCCAAATTTCTTTGGAATGCGGACGACTCTGAGCTTGCCGTATGTGCCGAGCAGTCGCCGAAGATCAGTCTTTGACGCCTCGAATGCAAGGTTCTTGATGACGATCTTGGTACGCTGGCCTTTCTTGGCCTTGTCCCCTCGGCGCCGCTCCTCAGCTGCATCATGCCCCTTGTGGGACGTCTTGACTCCAAGGGTGTGGCCATCCAGGACGTGGCCGTCCATGACCTTCAAGGCAGCCTCAGCCTGCGCTTTTGAGCGGAAGTGGACGAAGCCGAATCCCATGCTCAGCACTTGACCGGGCTTCTTGGGATCCAACTTGGTCTTCACTTGTGCACTGACAAATCCATCCAAGAATTTGAACGCCTCGGCTAGCTGCGCCGTCGTTGTGTCGAAGTTGAGATTTCTGACATACAAGGAACCGGTGTCCCCATCATCCGGGTCGTCTTCCCGTACGAGAAGATCAGTAGCAGATACCTTGTGCACGCCAGCAGGGCGATCGCTCTGAGGCTGCGTCATGTTTTGTTGGTCCGCGAACAGATTTGCGGGAGCCTTCTCGAGGAACAAGATAGACGATCCCATGCGTCTGTATGATAATTTTGCGAATGCAGTCCTGCAGGCCACCGGCTGAGAGAATTGTACAATCGCAATGGTCTTACTAGGTGGCATGAGAACCTGGAGAACGTTTCCACCTGCGGCTTCCTCGAACAATTTTCGTAGTTCTTCGAGGGTGGTGCCGTAGGGGAAGTTCTTGACCAGAATGGCCTCATCTCCCTTCTTCTGGGATTTGAAAGCATCAATATTTGCGCCATGAGCGGCAAAGTAGGTTTTGGTATCTGTGATGATCTGTGTCTCGGCTACCGCCTGTTTCACAGCGGCATCGGTCGACGTTGGGTCAAGCAGCTCTGCTTTGGACACCCCGAGCCGATCCGCTGTTGAGGCGAGGACGGCATCTTGATTCATGTACAGCGAGTTCCAGTTAAAAGTACTCGTGTTGGCTTGCGCTTTCTTGCGGAGGAGGTTCTGCTTCTTCAAAGGCAGCTGTGAAATGGCAAACTCATCCAACTGGGTGTCCTTTTTGGGCTGGCCAGGGATGACGTGGAGGAGACGGCCCTGGAAAGGCTTGCCATCTGCGTCCTGAAAGGCTGCAATGGCAGAGTCCGACTCGGCGAATGAGACGTGAGCAAACCCCTTACCTTGGCCAGAGCCAGAGACAGGAACATGTAACTAAGAAAGGTTAGCAAGTGAGCATGACCCAGTTTCTCAAGCGCACCCGATATAGAATGTCCAAGTTCAGAATGGCGAAGCATCTACTAAAATATTCGACCCAAGTTCTCATCAAATGCTTTGTGCATAAGCTGTCCCTATCTGGGGTTCATCACGTTGCGAGACGGAAATTCAAATAAAGGGGGAATCCCATTGGGAAAAGCTTACCTCCTCGACTTCACCGTACTTCTCAAAGTGTGCTCTGAGTTCAGCCTCGGTAACCCTGAAAGGCAAATTTCGCACGAAGAGCCTCGCTGTCCGACGGATCTGGCCTGTTGCATCGTCCTCAGATACCTGATCGGCAGACGGCTCCCGAGGCTCCTCTGCCTCCGCGGAGTCACTGTCCATATCGACATCTTCCGGAGGGGAGGGGGCAGTCGGGGCGGTAGATTGTTGATTTGGATGTATTGCCACGGTAGCCAGTGCTGCTGGATCGTCGGGATCGACCAGGTCGAGTAATCTGCTAGTCCGTGACCTCAGCCAGTCGTCATCTGTCGCGTCAGCTGGTTGGTGTGATGTTTGGGGTGCGTCCTCAGCTGTTGGTTGTGGGGGGTCAGCGGGAGGGATGTCTGCTGCTGGAGCAGAGGCAGAGGGTATGGTGCTGTCCACGTGCTCCTTCCGTCGTTTGTTCTTCTGTACCGGTATCTCCTCATATTCATTATCGCTCTCGTCTTCAACAGGAACGACCGCCATATCGACGTCCTCGTCCTTTGCAGGTTGCCCGCGGATGCCCTCGAGATTGCTAGAAGTCTTCTGGCCCGGACGCATCACGTCGAGGTATTCTTTGAGCTTGGGATCGGACTCTTCCACTCCCGCTCTTTTCCTCTTCTTGCTGTCGGCCTCATCGACTTTGCCCTTCGTCCTCGGCTCGGGTTCCGGCGTGGGCAGCTTGCCGGCCACCTGCTGGACCCTATGTGCGGTTGGCAGAGCAGGATCAGAGATGGGCCGCGCGATCTCCACATTGATCTTGGACATGCGGATGTACGACTTGTTGAAGTACCTGACAGCCTTGGCTGCATCCTCAGGCGACTTGTAGCCGACATAACCGATCCTCCTCTTAGCAAGCAGCTTGATGTCTGTGACCTCTCGACCGCCCGTCGAAAAGTGTTTTCGGAAGTCGGCTTCGTTGATTGTGGGTGGCAGGTTCTTGACAAACAGCCGGGACGATTCCATGATGGCTGTGCGCAACCGAGCCAATTCTTCAATCCAGAAAACGGAAGTCGTACCAGCAAAGTCAAGACTTACGAACTGGGAGGTCGTTGCGGATCGGGACAAGAGAAGGGTTGCAGATGGTGGGATGCGGACGCGGGAAGAAAAAAAATCAAGAGCCTGCGACCAGAAACTTTTAGCGGGTCCGAGAGGTGGTGATTGGTAGTCCTGCTCAATGCAGGAGCCGGAGCCCAGGGTCATGCTTATCGTGCTTATCCACATTGCAGCGGCCTGTGCTGTGTTGTGCTGTGTGCCTGCCGGTGCTGTTTTGGTAACCTCACAGTCAGGGGTCCTGTCCTGACCCTTGGCGTACTTTGACTCTCGCCGAGTGCTCGTCTATCACTGCCCAAAGCCCAAACTCCTGAATTGCGACACCAGGACACAACATCCCTCAACGGACGCCCTCGCTGCAAATTTGTTGCTGCACCTCAACCTGACCCAACAACATCTCGCCCAACCTAGGTACGAGAAAGCCTCCCTGTTCCCATTCTCCATCCCGTACATGACATGACGGCTACGCCGGGTTCTGTGTCGAGTTGCAACGGCTCGCGACTAGGACGACTCTAAGCTGCTGCCGCCTCGCCAACCGCCTTCCAGCCCAGTTCCTTCACGGGACGTTGTGGCATGCCTTGAATCACATCTTCTTCAACGAGACAGAGACACTAACTCCCCAACCCCCAGACTTCCAAGAAACCGTCCAAAGCCATGGTCGAAGCAAGCGCGACGTCTCCCGGCCCTCGGGAGAAGCAGCTGGATGCCCAGATCAAGAGCGCCGACATGGTGAGACTCCAAATTCGCCCATGTTGTGTTACATAAGGTTAACATTCAGGGAAAATAGACCGAGGAGATGTCACAGGAGGTCATTGAAGTTGGTATGTGGATCACGCCCAAAAGCTGAACATGTGATGGACCACGTTTTGCTGACCATCTTCAATAGCTCAGGAGGCCATGGCCAAATTCACCATCGAGAAGGTACTCGACGACCAGATCTTCTTTTTCTTTGAAGCCATCCGACGACACCTGACGCTCCTCCCACCTCCCTGCCCTGCCCTGCGATGGCCTCTGGCCCCCTTCGAGGCCATTGGAAGATCGGCATGCGTCTCTGCCTCGACTGGAAAGATACAGTGGTTGACAGAATTTGAAACCAGGACATTGCTCAACATATCAAGAAGACATTCGACGACCGGAAGGGACCTACATGGCATTGCATTGTGGGCCGCAACTTCGGAAGCTTTGTCACTCACGGTACGGGCCTCGACTCCTCTCATTCCTCAGAGCACGCGTAGTGCCAAGCCAAGCAAACTTCGAAGAGGACGGGCGCACTGACTCTCTGGCAGAAACCAAGCACTTCATATACTTTTACCTCGGCCACTGTGCCATCCTGCTCTTCAAGACCCAATGAACGAGACCGACACACTGCATCGACTTCGTTGAAAGCGCACGTTACGCAGCAAGCGCGCATGTACTCGCTAGTGGTCCGGTTCGCGTGAGGATCAGGCCCGCGATATGACCTGATGAACAAATCTTTTGAGCGCGAACATACGTTTCGTACGTCATAGGGCCGACTGAGGTGATCACTTCTATTACTTTGATTGTAATATTCCCTTGAGAATGCAGACTCGATGAACATCCAAGCAAGCGAACATCTTCAGTATCAAATCTCTGATTACCTGGCTGGGTGACTGTATCAGGGACGGCACCAAACGGCAGAGTTGAACGTACACGTGCGGCCATGAATTCCAGGCGACGCGCTGGAATGTGAGATCGTCGTGCGCTGTCTCGGAGCAGTCCAGGGAGCTGGGTGAACATGCACTTGCGCCGAGATCAATGGCTATGCAATCAAAACCCATTCTTTGTCGTGATTTGACGACCTTGGTCTGCTGCGACGAAGCATCCCCTTCCTTGCTGAGATCGCGGTGGCGGTGCCGTCGGCCGCCCTCGAGAAAATCATGGGGGCTCACGTCGGACTGGTGTTCTTCCCTCGAAGTATCGATTGAAGGCATGCCAATGTACTGAGACAACCACTGATGCGCTTCATACGCCTTCGAGAGTTTACGACAAAAAGAAGAGCTTCAATGGCAAGTGCCGCGTGGGCTTCACTCCACAGGCAGCATCCACACGTCAGCCAGGGAGTCCGGTGCCCACAGTTCAGGAATGGATTGTCAGTAGTCCGTAATCACGTCAGTGGAATGCGCAAGACGAACCTTGTTTTATCCTCGACTTGCTGGCACACTGGCAGCGGCAAAGATGCCAGTACGAACCAAGGGGCGAGAGGAGGTTTAGTCGGGTCACATCTGTAGGGCCCGTCCACGATAGCCGTGCGGCATCCAAGCCCCGCCCCCGACCCCTCCACCAGAGTCGGACGGACCCACTGTCCACCTCCCAGCTTGGAATTTCTGGGGACGTTGGGGTTGGGCCCCGGCATTGCGGGGGAGATCTCTACTAGCCTGCGTCAGCGATATCCACTATCAGGTGGTTCCAAGGCAGTCAAGGTTCTCCTCGGCGAAGCCACCACCGAAGAACGACGCAGGCCTGCAGCGACTATCATGTAGCAATGCAAGGTTGGGCCACAGATGGCGGTAATTCATTCACCCGGCAGTGACAAACCTTCGCCAAGGTTCAATATGAGCTTGTTTTCCTCATGTTTCTTCCCAGAGAAATCATGAACCATGTTCGCGCTCCCGTAGAGGCATCTTCGTCTTCTAGTTCCAGCAATCGAGGGTTTGAGCCGACTGAAAGTACGCCGTTGATCATGTCCTCCGAAACGTCAACATTAGCGGTGGTGCCGCCCAGGAAGATATGGGAGGACATGAAGGCCCACAGGCGGGCGTATGTACTCACCGCTGTGGCCTCATTCGGAGGCATGCTTTTCGGGTGAGTTGTATCGCGTCGTTGCTTCACACACACGCTGTGACTGACGAGAGATGACAGTTGGGACACTGGTCTGATCGGCGGTGTTCTCACTATGAAGGGCTTCCAGCACTCGTTTAATCTCGACTCGGAGAGCTCGTCCTATGCAAACTTGCAGGGCAATATTGTCTCGATCCTTCAGGGTGGCTGTTTCTTCGGTGCTGCTGCTTCGTTCTGGCTCAGTGATAAGATGTTAGCCTCTCCATCCAGACCCTCCTAGAAGCTCGTCGTGGCTAACTTGGGTCCAGTGGCCGCAAATGCTCCCTGATACTGGCAGATTTTGTCTTTTTGGCCGGATCCATCATACAGACTTGTTGTGCCATTGGAACAACTGATCTTGCGCAGCTTTATGTGGGCCGATTTATAGGTGGTTTCGGTGTTGGCCTCATCTCCGCCGTCGTTCCGACCTACATTGGTGAGAACGCAAACAGAGAGATCCGAGGACGCTGTGTCGGATGGTCGGTACATCCCTTGCCCTTTCCACTCAAGCACAGGCTGACCAACCTACACAGCATGCAACTCTTCAATGTGGCAGGGATCATGATCAGCTACTTCGTCAACTACGGCATCAGCAAACAGATCACCGATCCCACCAACTCGGCCCAGTGGCGCGTCCCCTTCGCCTTGCAGATGCTCCCCGGTGCGCTGCTTCTTCTGGTCTTCTTCCAGAACGAGTCACCACGTTGGCTCGTCGAGAAGAACCGCATCTCACAGGCCAGGCGCGCCCTCTCACACGTCCGCGCCCTGCCGGAGGACGACCCTGCCCTGCAGGAGGAGCTGGACGAGATCATTGCAGACTTCGAGGGCAAGGACAAGATGTCGCTGGGCATGCAGGTGAAGGCTGCTTGTTCGAGCAGGAAGGCCTTGTACCAGTCAAGCATCGGCGTCGTGCTCATGTTCTGGCAGCAGTGGACTGGCACGAACAGCATTAATTATTATTCACCGTGAGTATCCCTTCGGTCATGGTCCGTGCATCTATATCGCAGCTGACGCTGAGCCTTCTAGACAAATTTTCGAAAGTGTAGGCCTATCAAGCTCTTCAGCGGGTTTGTTCGCTACGGGTATCTATGGTGTTGTCAAAGTCGTCTTTACCGCACTGGCTCTGATGTTTGGCGTCGAACAGGCTGGACGCAAGGTATGTTTATCGATGCCAAGACAAAGAAGGGCTGTCGCCATGGTGCAGATGTGCTGACCATGTCTACTTGCCTCTCGTAGTGGTCTCTCATCTTTGGAGCTGCTGGCCAGGCCTTTGCGATGTTCTACATAGGGATTAATCAGGCAGTCCACCCTTCGGACACGTCGCTTTCGGGTAACAACATCTTCGCCATAATCTGCGTATACCTGTTTGTCGTCTTTTATTCTTTCGGCTGGGGTCCCATCCCATTCGTCTTGGCGTCTGAATGCTCTCCGAATCATGGTGAGTTGTGGCCCCTCTTTCCTTCAACCAGGCGGACGCACCAGTTAACACCCTTTCACAGTTCGCTCCCTCGTGATGGCCGCATCTCTAATGACTCAATGGCTCTTCAATTTTGTCATTGCAAAATTGACCCCAATCATGCTGCAGCAAATCACCTTCGGGACCTATCTCCTCTTCGGGGCGTGCTGTGCCGTCATGCTCTTGTACGCGGTATTCTGCGTGCCCGAGACCAAAGGCGTTCCGCTCGAGAGTGTCGGGCAGCTGTTCGAGGGCAGCATCATCGCCGGTGCCACGAGGGACACGTGCTCAGGAGCTAGGGCGAGGAAGCTGAGGGATAGTCATCTCGCGGCGCTGAGGACCAGGCGCGAAGATGGTGGCAAGTTGGGGGATGTTGCTGAGCAGACCGAGGAGGTCAGGCATTTTGAGGATGCAAGGGGATAGCTCATTGGGCGTCGTTGAGATGGCGCACATTTCAGGCCCAGTCTATATCAAGTCAATCTTTTCTGGAGTTATCTCTTGAGTTCTAATTTTGGTTCACTAGCTGAGCCACTGTACTGGACAAGTCACTGGCAGGGGTCTCTGCACTTGACCCTGCTGTCACGGCTACTACTCCCCTTGCCTATGCCCACTGCCTTTGTTGGGCTGTTTTTCCCTTCAACAACCAAACACCACAGACATTGGGAACGACTGGATCCACATTCAATCGACCGCACTTGCTGCAAGCTTTCCGAAGACGCGGTCAATTCCAGTCTGCGCGAATCATGAAGAATTCCAGTTCATTCGGTGCCAATGGGCGTCGCAAGAATTGTTTCGGGCGACTCCTGAAGTTGCTACACCGTGAACGCCAGGCAGTTGACAGTGCTGAACCCCGCGACCTTTCCATGTCTTACAACGACGGTGCTGTTTTTGATGTCGACGGCGCCCGTTACGTGTCTCTAGGAGAGTCATTTGCCGTTGTAAGTTGTGTCTGTCCGGAATCACCAGTCCTTCTAATTCTAACCACCGAATGTCAACAACAGCCCCTGGGCCTCCAAATTAGAGACGTCAAGTCCCTGGTGACCATCTTAGCGATTGCCGAAGAGACGGCATGGATCAGTCTGGATGCCATCGACCTGGCCTTGCGCAAAGCGGAGCAGGTGGACGACGTGTTTTGTTGCCACTTTATCGAAGTCTTGATATTTCTGACCAGAAGTGGCGAACAGAGCCTGACCGAAGGCGCTCGCAAATACCTCGCTAGCGAGGGCAATAAATGGCTCGACGTCGTTTCAAGCAGGAATGCGTCTCTGCAGACAGGCATCTATACCTGCACCGCTTCCAAGCTGCGACGTGCGTACCGCTTGTATGACGATAGTCAGCAGGCCTTCCTGACAGCTTTGAAACCGCAGGTCAGCGGTAGGTGCGTGGACGTGGCCGGTACTGTATCTAGTCTTGGCACTAACACTGCATCTGCAGTCCTATATCAGCTGCTTTTCAGCAGCTGCACGTTGCAAGCACCGAATATGCCACATTGAGCGTGGCCGTACCATCACGTCTGCCAACGTCGTTTCGGCAACACAGCACTTGAGTCGACCGCTGAGGATAGCTGTCAAAGATCTTTTCCGTCTGCACGGCTTGAAAACGTCTCTGTGCAACTCATCATATTATCGTTTGTCTAGTCCGGCCTCGCGCTCAGCAGATGTCGTACAGTCACTCGCGGAGCGGGGCCACCACATTCTCGGCCTCACTAAATTGAGCTCTATGATCGCGAGAGAAGAGCCGCGAGACGCCGTGGATTTCCAGACGGCTTTCAATCCAAGAGGAGACGGCTATCAGTCTCCCGCTGGCAGCAGCAGTGGGAGTGCGGTTGCGGTTGCGGCGTATCCTTGGGTTGACTGCGCCATCGGGACCGACAATTCCGGTAGTGGTCGGCGTCCAGCACTGGTCAACGGCATCTTCCAATTCCGGCCCTCGCACGATCTGGTGTCTCTGGACGGCATGACCGCGACATTCCTACAATTCGACACGCCCTGCATTTTTGCAAGAAATCTGGAGATCATCAATGATGTGTTGTCCTTTTGGACATTGAAGATGGAATCAGTCTTGAGACAGCCAGGAGGACCAGTGAAGATTCTATATCCATTGGACTACTTGCCTACCTCTGTTCCAGGTCAGATGGAACTCATAGACTCGTTTATGGATGACATGGCAACCTGCCTGGGCGCGTCCATCGTGAAGGTCTCCATACGAAAATTGTGGGAGAGCTCGCCGCCGGTCGGTGCCGTGCCTGATATTGAGGAGTTCTTGCACGATGTGATTGTACATACATACTACTACAGCTTCTATCACGCTACGGACGACTTCCGCCACGAGTTCTGTCGAGCTTTTGGTCACAAACCATACGTCATTCCCTTCGTGGAGAGACGCTGGGCTTCTGGTGCTGGCGTTTCGGACGGACAGTATGCTGAAGGGTTGAAGAGACTCGACACATATAGAACTTGGCTGCTCGAGAAGTTCTTTCGACACGGCAAGGTCCTCATGGTGCTGCCTATCTCCGCAGTCGAGCCTCGCCTCACTATCGCGATGAGCCGGCAGAGTCGCCAGGCTATCAGACAGCCACCGATGAGCTTTTTCTGTCTCCTATACTGCGCGCTCCAGACGTCGTTGTGCCGATTGGCGAGCTTCCATATCATTCGAGAATCAGCGACCAACAGGAATATCTACCAGTGGCTATCAACGTGGTTGGGGCACCGGCCACGGATGCGTGGGTTCTTGACAGCATGAAACGAGTACTGGAGGGGAGTGGACGACCAGCGCAAGTGAGCACAGGTTCGCGTATCTTTCTCTGACTGCAGGGTGCTTGCTTCCTGGGTGTGTACCACAAGCAGTGGTTCGCTGGCTCTGAGTGTGGACAAGAAGTCATGCAGCCGGCCAGAATCAGCAAGGATTTCGAGCGGTTCACTTCAGACATGCCTTGATGCTAGGCGCCGGTGTCTCCATGTGCCGGAGCCAATTTAAAGAAGGGAATGAATTCGACGTAGGGAAATGGGTACCTAGGTATCTCAGCATACTCGATTATGATTACTATGACATTAGGGTTCAAATAATGGTAAAGAACATCAATAGCAGCCATGTACACCAAATGAACGACGTAGGCCCCAGGAATCCCGCTTCAGACACCAAGTTGCCAGGAGACGCAGTAGTGCCGTTTGATGCCCGCACGCACTGGATGGCAGTATTTAAAGACTCTCGACTCCCGCTTGCGGAAAGGTGCCCAAAGAGCGTAATGACAGGCCAAACATTCTCTCTCGCCTCAACGTAAGCAGTCTGATTATCAGTCTGTGTTGGGGGGCTGCCGAACGCGTAAAAGCGCTTGGCGTCAAGAACGCTTTGGTTGATCGCTATGCACAACCAAAGTCAGACAGAGACAGGTTCGTGAGGGAGGGAGGCGAGCTTGTGCCCCGTGAGCAACCTACAAAATGCGGTGCTGTTGTCAGATTCCACTGGAAAGAAGCCGGCGCAGCTTGATGGGAGCGAGTAGGTCCCGCAGTCGCCATTGTCTCCCATGCCACGCGTCCCTATCTGTATGTCCCTGATGCATGTCGAGCTGACAACGTTGCTACATGTACCGTCGACCGGAGTCGAAGCGGACAGGGAACTCGCCAGGCCAGGAAACACGACGATGCATATCGTCCATGATGGATCAAGTGTGATGCTTCCACCCGGAGGCGTGAGGAACAGCGTAGTTGCCTCGACATCGAACTGAGAGGAGTTGGCGGCATTGATTAGAGATACGTCGTCAGTGATACCGACAGTCAGTGTCCACCCCGGAATCTCTGTTGGCCCGGCGTTTACTGATACATCGTAGCCAGTGATATTGAAGGTGGCGTTGGAATCCTGCTTCTGGGTGACGTTCCCGAACAGCTCAGGAGGAATGCCGTAAGGCGCCGAAGTAGTCAAGTTACCAGCGGCAAAGGAGCCTCCCGTTGAATATGCAAATACTTTGTGCAGAAGGCAGAGTCCTGCTGAGAATCCTTTCTTCGGTCCGGCAAAGTTCGTCATGGTGAGCGTCTGGCGACGAGCCTCGCCGAGGTTGAATGTTGTCTCTATCTTGGAGAATTGAGCAGACTCGATAAATGCGAAGGTCGGGTCTACACCTGTGCAGCCGAAAATGTGAGGCTTATAAACCCTACATCGTTGCCGCGTGCGACTTCCACGATGCGGTGAACAAGGTGCGAGAGAGAAAGAGAGAGAGAGAGACAGGGGGGTTCAGACAGCCAATATTGTGTATGATCTCAGTCTTTAATATCACTTGCAGTAGCCAATGCAAGCCACCGACGACCGTCCGCACGCGCCAGTAACGATCCAGAAGTGAATGGCGGCCTTGCAACTCAAAACAGGCACGCGTCTGCGGAATCTTGTCTTCTCTCCATGTCTTACAAGGAGCATATGAGTATAGCGTTGCAGAGACTTGACGGTGTGGGTGACGATGCCGGATCGTGGCCCATCCTGCCAGGGGTGACCCTGAGGACGGCCTGCTTGGCCAGAAGATTATCTGGCGCGGAGCAACGGAGGAGATTCGCTCTTAGTGAACCTTGATAATGTTGTTGGCAGTTGCATAATTCCTTGCCAGAATATAGTTTCGATGCGTTATGATGTCGCCTTGACGAGTTTATTGGCTGCGGCTCCAGCGAGGCATTGCTGAGTACATACCGGGCACGGCAGTTGCGGTGGGAAATGTTGACCCAAAAGAAGGCGATCGACAAGTAGGCTATCAGAAACCCAGGATTACCATGCTTGGACATATTTTGCAAAGGTGCCAGAGTTGAGTGCCAACTCATCAAGGCCGGGAACCTCATCGCAAGATCCCCCGCGATGAGGCTGCTGGTGTTGGACCGGTAGGGACGTCGGGGGGAACTCCATCAAGCAAACCGTACGTCCACTCTATATCAACTCGAGTGAAGAAAAGACGAAAGACATAGAATGAGGACCTGCTGCATGTACACAGTGTAGAAGCTTGCCACCGGTATCGCAGCTATACGTCTCCTGTCATGGACCCAGGTGAGCAGGCTGCTTCGCTTTGCAAGTTGACGAATGGTCGACATCTTGTATAAATCTTACCGGGAAGGATCTCCGCAGCTTGTCCATGGTTCAAATGTAATCAGGGCAGCGCGGATTTATGTTGGTAATTTGCCATCGCATTACGCCTACCAATCCATGGGCTCAGGCTCCAAAACAGCAAGCCCATCCTCGGACTCTTCACGATGAATGTCGAGCCCCGCAGCTTCTTTTTCAGAAGATTCGTTATGGCTCTTTGCATCCGGAGGGGTTGTCCTGAGTCCTGATACAACTTCAGCCTCTCGCGGCCCCTGCGTACTCTTGACATCTGAAGGAGATGAGAGAAGTCCAGTCACCATCTCCTTCCTCGATGATTGCCCGAGTATGGGGAGACTCGAGTGAACCCCGGAGTCCACCGAGACGGGCACGCATTGCACTTTTCTCACGACTGGTCTCTCCTCCTCCCTCAGAATACCGCTGGGAAATGAGATCTCCCGGTGAACCTTTTTACCCAATGGCCTCACCTTTACCGGCGTCACCGTGGGCGCGTATTCATTGTCCAGGTCCACCAGAGTACCCTCTCTGCTGAAGCCGTCTGTGTCGTCGAGCTTGATCTCCTCCTTCTCAATAGGGCCCTGTCCACCCTTGACGTCTGGGAACCCGCACCTTGTGAGAATCTGCGCAATGATGCCGGGATACCGCAAGTGTCCCTTGACTTCCTCGCTAAGGTTCAAATTCTCGACGCCGTCGATATCCTTGACCTGCTGAAGTCCAGAGATCCCGAGCTGTATGCTCGTGGCGCGGTAGAGGAAGGCGAGAATGTAATCGTTCTCGGAGAAGACATTGAACATCTTGCCGGCGACGACGCTGCGCATCATCTGCCAATGGGAACGGTTGGAAGGCGCCGGTGCCCCAATGAACACGACGGTGTCGACCAAGCCAAAAGCCTTGCGCTCCGCGAGGGTTCTGAGACAAAAGTATATGACTCTTGCGCCCAGCGAATATCCAATGAGCGTGACAGGACGCTCGCCTTGGATCTTGTTGATGAGCGCATCAGCTAGTATCCGGCCCGCCTTTTCCGAACGGTTCTTGGCCAGGTTGAAGGGATTATCCACGCCGGCTGCCAACTTCAAGAGTTGTATCGGCCACAATGCAGCCCAGAGCGTGGCAAGTACGGTGCGCCGAAGAATCTCCACCTTCAAGATGCTCCAAGCATATGATGAGACCATGTCCTCGAGCGCGTGCCCAAGTGCCAGAAGGCTCTGCATCTCGTACCTCAGGGCGAAGGCCTCCGTCTCATCCCCCAGAACTCGCCAGGGCTTCGTGACTTCATCTTCGGACATGAGCCACCCGTTGATGCCGACGGTGACCCGGAGTCTGCGCACGTCCTTGTCGTCCTTGGCGCATTCGGGGCCCCATTCATCCTTCAGAGGCAGGAAGCGGAAGTCTTCGACTTCTCTGGCATACTTGTCCACCATTTCACCCTGGGTCAAGTCAGTAATGATGCATCGAATGTGGCGTATCCGAGCCGAGGATGACTTACAGTCATGCGAGCTCCAAAGGCCCCGAACAATGTTCCTACAAGCGCCCCGTTCATCCAGAAGATCCCCAGAAAGCTCGCTAAGCCTCCCAGCCCCACAGAGCCCATCAGACCTCCGATGGCACCGGCGACCACAGGTGCCGCTAGGCCACCAGTGACTCCTATGATGGCAGCCCCCGCCACTGATGCTAAGCCGACCTTCCAGAATCGGCTCGTCTGGTTCTGCTGCTTTCGCTTTTGGGCTTCTGCCTCGGCTGACATCCCCCCAGCCTGCTTGGTCTTTTCAGCTTCGGATGACACCTCGATCATCGTCCTCGCGATTTCCTTCTCCTCGCTAGTGAGGAATGATATCGGAAGCCCAAACGCGGAGGCCAGATACGTGATGAAAGACCTCGAGTAGGCGGAGTAGCTGCCTGTTGATAGCAGAAGGATGAGCACAGAACTAAGAACCTCCTTTCGGTCCTCCAACGGTATCGTCGTGAGTCTAGTCGGTATAGGATGATAGATCGCGTGGAGGGCATCGACTGCCTCGACGAGACGGCGTGGCCCACTGTTGGCTGTGATCTCCCCTCCTAGGTCGATCAAGTCTTCGCCCTCCGCAGGAGCATCGGCCTTGGCCTGGGCCATCTTCTCCTTGCGTTTCTCGCGCTCTCCCAGGATCTTGGCGTCGTCTACTGGAGACAGTAGCTCTTTCAACGTCGTGAGAAATCCCCTCCTCCAGTCATCAAAGTGGGCGAGGGCCGCTTTGCGAAGTTCGATAAGCTGGGGGCTTGGCGGTGTATGTCGTTGTGAGACCGCGGGGTCTGTCTTTGCCTTCCCGGCGACGTTGGACGTGATCGAGGACGGCGATGGCGTCTCACCCGTGACGAATGGACCACTCTCTGGGATCGGCGGCGGCTCCTGGCCTGCATGGTCGGCATCTCCCCTGTGAAGCTCCAACCGGGAGCGCATGTAAGCTGTGATGTCGCACACCAGCTTGTACAGAGCTTTTCTGCGTGCCGTGTTCAGCACCACCAATATCTGCTGCGGATCGGAACTCGAGGGCGCCATTTTGCGATCTTGGCCCCGTCGATGGACGCGCCAGCCTCTGGATCTATTTTTCAGCGGCCGCGCTTCTCATGCGGACAGAGACTCAGAGAGCGGCTTTGTTGGTGAGGAGTCCGCAAGGTCACTTCAAGATGTCAGTCAGCAGACATGTGGCCTTGTGGCAGATGCGGCAAGGTCCTGAACACAGGGCCGGAGAGGTCATCTCACATGCGCTTGCAGACCTGTGCCGCACCCCCAACCCTAAGTACTGTACCTAGCCATGGCGCAGCAACGCCAGGAAGCCGCGACGGATCGGCTTGGCGGGATTAAGGTTGGCCACGGGCCACGGCATGGAGCGAGGGATTCGTTCCTCTTGGTACTACCATAGTGTACCACTTGAGGAAGCTCTCCTCATCGTGAGAATGGTCCCGGTGGTTTGTCGATGGGATTGGATAGTCAATCTCATTGGCACATCACTCCGTAACACCTGCTTTCCATGCCCAGGTGGTGTTCGGACCATCAAGCACTTTGTGACCACAAGCCAGCCCTGCCGGATCCTGGCAATAGGGTGTTCAATGTTTGACGTTCTCGAGGCCTACGATCACTCTGGCATCGACGAGTCACTCAACACTACTTCCAAGTTCGAGGACGACTGCGTCTCTCACTGAGCAGATCCTTTCCCAGGGTTGGGCTACCTTCCCGCATCCCTGCCGTGTTATTGGCAAATACCTAAGTACTGTAGGTACGGACGTACATGGAATGCGTACTTGCCTAGGTATGTAGTATTGATGTGTAGGCTGTGGCTATCATGTAAGCCACGGCATTAATTTGCAGTTCGCTCATTACCGAGCTGGGAGTATCGCTTCTCGAGGTTCGGGTCACCTGATGACAATAGGTACCTAGGTAGGTAACGACTTAAGGTTTCGTGAGAATCCCTGGTTTTAGAAGAAGCAGCTGAGAGGGAACATCGATGTAGACAAATGGTACTTTGATAGCCATTAGAATGACGGGAGACTCCGGTATCCACAGCCCCCGGCATTCACTCTGACCCGACTGGTATCATTCATTTTTGGTGCCGCCCGAGTGACAGAACTCCGCAGACCTTTGCCCATCCGTATGAAAGGCTTCATGCGGTCCAACTGCGCCATCAAGGCATGATGTCAAACTCCTTCAGGAATTCCCACTGCCTCGTTCCTTATTGATGAAGTCTTCCAAGTCCACTTCGGGTGCGGAGTAGGGCTTCAGAATCTTGCGAGCTTGAGTGGACTCCTCGAAAGCATACGCAACCTGCATAAGGCCCTGGTCACCGGATGTTCGCGCGCACAGATAGAGGGAAAAGCTGGTCCGAATTAGCATGATCCAAGGCCTTCCAAGGATAAGAGCAAAAGCCTACGGAATTCCTGGAGCGACCGTGACGAGACCATTCTTTTCACGTTCCACTGGTGTTCCTTCTGGATAGGCTCCCATGGGGACGGCGATTGCCGGGTTATTGCCCATTGCCGCAAATCGTTGCAAGGTGAATGATGCTGTGGTGATCAAAACCTCGCAGTCGAATCGATCCATCGCTCCCGCGAGCCCTCCGTCAGTGGAGAAGTACTTTTCTCGCTCAACCATGGACGCGTATTGTGGGTTGTCGATGGAGGTTTTCAAGGCTCGCTCCATCACTGAAACGTTTCTCTCTGGATACTGCTCCGACGGGTCTTGCTTGATGGCGTTGATCAGGTCGTCCAAACTGCTCAGTTTGCGAGGATTTACAGAGAGCGAGTGAAGATAGGCCTCCATGCTGACCTTGAAGTCGGTATCCATTACCAACGTTTTTTGGATCTCAGAAAGGTTTTCGTACTCTTCCAAGCCGGAAAGTTGTATTCCATCCAAGAGAACGGCCCCCAGTGACTGCAGACCTTGAATGGCATTCTCAAAGGCCTCTGACTTGGCCGTGTCGGTTGCTAAGTCCGGATTGCGAAGTATTCCGATTCGGAACCCCTTGAGGTCTTCAACCTGATTGAAATCAGGTTGGAGCCACCTTGGGCCTTTTCGCAGGGCTTGAGTGATGAGGACAACGTCCTTCACTGTTGTGGCTATGGGCCCGACAACATCCACGTTCATGGACACAGGAATTATTCCAAGAGAAGCTGAAAAGCCCCTGGTAGGCTTGAAACCGACAACGCCGCTTTTCTCGGCAGGGCTGACAATGCTGGACACTGTCTACATATATCCTCATGTCAGCAAGGGCGAAGAACTTGGCCAAGAGACGAGGACAGAGTTGCACAAACCTCTGTACCAAATGCTGCGCAAGCTAAACCCAAGCCAACGCTGATGGCTGACCCAGTGCTGCTCCCGGACGCCTTCTGACCAGGCCAGAAGATTCCAATCGCTTGATCGCCCCTAGCACTCCAGCCAGTGGGAGCCTCAGAATGGCGAAAACCTGCAAATTCAGACATATTTGCCTTCCCAAGTATCACGGCTCCTGCTTTGCGAAGCAAACCGACAATATGAGCCTCGGTGGAGGCGCGAGTTCCGAGCAGCACGGTGGAGCCGCAAGTCGTTTCGGTGCCATCCAAGGTAACAATGTTATCTTTGAGCAGAACAGGGATGCCGTGCAAGATACTAATATATGTTAGCCCACGAGTGTTCATGTCTTCGACGATGGTCTCTCGCCTGAAATCACTGTACCTTCGTCTTCCAAGCTCCTGTCTCTCCGAATCGAGCTGCCTGGCATATTGCTCGGCATTGGGATCCAGCTCTATCACAGCATGGTATCTGTCGTTGACTTCCTCGATCCTGGCTGTGTATGCACGTACTAACTGCTCTGAGGTGAAGGCGTTGTGTTCGAGGCCTCGCGAAATCTCATCTAGGCTTGTGTGAAGCAGCGACGGTACGCGGACAAGAGCTGTTGGACAGCCAGCCGGAGCATCGTTGATATGCATCATTAATACAGCTTCAGGAGTGTGCAATTGTTGAGGGTTGTGGATCAGCTGATGGCGATACGTGTGAGTCGATGAGGAAAGGAACGATAACCAACAAAAGAATCTTGAGAGGCGAGAAGGCTTTTAAGCAATGTCGTACGCTCCGATCGCCTGAAGACTTGGTGAGTGGCACTGAATAGAGCCACACTCTGATTCACTACAGACCTATCTCTGCCCGTGTGTGTTTAACTCCATGCCATTTCACTAATCTCGAGCAATGAAGTACTGAACATGTATAGCCTGTGACTGGCACTCAAGGCCAGGTATGATTATGACTCAGCCAAGCTGTGATTCCACGAGATTATCAAACGTCTCCTCTGACGCCATAAAGGCTTGTCATTCACGGCATAGGCTTGCCATCGTTCGAAAGTAAAGTGTGCCGTTTGTTCAAGCTTCCTTCCACCATCACAGGTGTCATTGAATGATTAACAAAGTCTCGAGCTCTATGCTTCAAGCTGCCTAGCCTGCCATGCCTTCGTCGACACTGACACGACCTAAAAGAACTTGTAGCAACCTGAAAGCCGCGCTGGGATTGTACTCGGGCAACTCATGCCCAGCACCAGCAACATCAACATAGAGGACGCCCCTTTCATAGCCCCAGGTGCCCATCTCACCGGCCGCGCCCGTTACATTTGTGTAAGGGACAACGAAGGTCTGGTTCGGACGCGCCTCGAACCCTGTGGCGCCGCGCCAAGTGATGTTCTGCATCGCAAAGAGCGTTCCGATAGACGGTATCAACATGTCGAGAGCACCATTCGCCACAATATTAATAGGCACATTGTCGAATACCCTGGGCAGCACTTCGAAGCTCGCTGGAGGCGCTTCATCACTCCCATTGGCGAATACCGGGGTATCCGAGCATGAGGACCATGATACATGCGGTGCATGTATCGCGTCTTGAACGTCGGTCAGGTTGAAGTACGGGCCAAGGTCGGGGTTGAGCACATCGAATACACCTGACACTGGGTCGTATGGCGTTGGACAATGATCCAGGATATTGTAGACATTGAAGCAAGGATTGATCAGGGTCGCAGCACCTTCAAGTATTGAGCGGTAGGGTGAGCTCCCTTCTTGCCAGTTTGGCGGTATCGGCATTGTTTTGGATGGAAAAGTGAAGTATTCCGAGAAGAATGAGGTGTAATTGAATTCCGTCTCGTGGATGTCTCGCATGTACGACCGGAAAGAGTCGTTGAAGCGGAGGATGTCCTGGTTGGCTTCGGCAAATGCAAGCATCGGAACTGGTCTCGTCAGCTTCTAATGTCGTCTTGAACCCTATAGCCAAGTAGCATACTTTCCACTAATGTTGCGTCCAGAGTAATAGCGGGGTCAATCAGCATTGTGCCCTGAACATTGAAATATTCCGTGTCGTTGGCGAGTAACATAGCCGAGGCGATGTAGGGGATGTATTTCTGCGCCAAGTGGATTTAGCAGCTCACTCAGCTGTGTGTAGAAAATGGGAATCTCAAGACTCACGCCAGCATAACTCTCACCAGTGATGTAGGTCTTCCTGCCCTTCATGTCAAAAGTATCTATGAAATTCTTCCAGAAGCCCAGGAACTGCTGTGCAGTGTCGTCCGATCCCAAAGCTGTCGGCTCGCCAATGGCAAAGCCAGCGCCGACGGGCTGGTCAATCCCTGAGCGAAAAGCAGAGGTCAGGTTGTGTCCGGTACAGCGGCGTTCATGTAAGCACACGGACGCAGCACTCACAGACTACATTCGTCAAGTTGGTCCATGCCCAATCGTTCATGACAGGTGCTGTGGTCCCGGGCTGCCATAGGAATTTGCCATTCTCGGAGAGTAGACCAATGAGGCTCGAGCATCCGGGCTGACATGGTCAGTACTGCTCCAAACTTCAAGAGTTTGCCAAGTGCAGGTCCAAACTCACGCCGCCATTGAGCCATATCGTGATCTCATCACTTGCTTGCGGGTCACCCGACGGGAAGAACCAGAACCAAAGCTGCTTGTCGGACTCATTGCCTGAGATGGGAAGAAGACCACCATATGACTCTCCAATATCAAATGGCACGTGGGGTAGACCAGTGCCGTTGATGGCAAATTCTGTGAACAGACTGATCAGTCTTCGTTTAAGTGACCATGGAAGAAGAAGCACTCCCGACAACATGGAGGGAGAGTCGTACTCGCAGATTTCTCTGTCAGATAGGGGGATGTTGCTCGATGCGCGAGGGGAGATGATGTTGATCGTCCGCGAGAGGGTCCAGCCAAAGATTGGCTGACATTCCAACAAAGCCAGTGAACGAAGACGGACAGCAAGACCAACATGATGCAGCAATGTGATCAAGACGTCGTAGACGGTGGTTTGCGTTGAGAGGGGAAAGATCTGAGGTGAGGTATTCATTGCATTCGAGCATTTTAACATGGCCGAGCAATTCGATTTGATTAAGGTTTCCTGGTTTATTATTCGTATTTCGTCCTAGCGGGGGTGGCATTCGGTTAAGGTTTCGCATGTTGCCGTTACAGGCAGTCAGATCCCGCTCAATCTTCTATTACCTTATGATGGGCAGGCCGGAATGCTTTCTTCTCCTTTTTTCTTTCTTTCTTTTTTCTTCCTTTTCTTTTTCCCTTCATGCACGCTTCAACATGGCAACATCTGATAGAGATGAGGCGCTGAGGACTAGGACAGGTCACCTGGAGACTGGGCCTTTGTGCCTGGCTGGCCTTACGAATTTGATTGCCGTTAGTAACTTCACCCCAGCTCCTGAAGTCACGAACCCCTGCCAAGCATGAGTGATTCCGGCATAATCGGGAGCATGTATCTGTCGAAATTGCAAGGAAGGACTGAAGTCCGTATGTAAATGCTTATCTGGCTCGCACGTTTTACTGGTACAGTAGTGGCCCAAAGTTGCGATATTATCTATTGGCAAATTGGGCTCAAACGAGAATCTGACTGCTGCTCACATTTGCCCAACGGAAGGCCATTCCAAATGTTGGCTCGCCCGGGAATCAATGAGATCCTTCAACTCCGTGTCAGCTGGATACACTTTCGTACACACGGCATCCCAGCCGCAGCAGATCTAAGGATCAGCGGAAAGTATCCAAGTATAAAGATGACGATGCTGGCACGTTTAGTGTGCTGGAGGTTGTTACAGCAGTGTATAACTCTTTAGCACTTTAAAGACGTTAGAAGCCAGCAGTGATTATCACAAGAGCTGTATCACTAGTAATTATTCGCTAATATATAAAACTTGTTTGTTTTTATATTGTAATTGTAGCGAGCAGGGCGAGGCGTTGGCCATATAGAACGGTATATTGTGTAAGTCTATTGTATAAAAAAGACAAAGGAAAAAGCAAGCTGTTAAATAGTAGGGGAGCTTTGAAATAGTAGGGCTAAAAGAGACCACTGCTTGCAACAGTAATTGAAAACACGCTGTTGTCAGCCGAATGGCCCACTGGCATAATGTGACGGCCCGGCTATATAGGAACAGAGTGGAACAACTATAGCAGTAGATTATATTAGTGTTTTTTTGGCAGTAACACGTAAGGCTGACACTTGCTGTACCTATTTACCCAAACCCGTTACAACACACCCCTTCCCAATCGCCTCCCAGAAGAAAAGAAACCAAAGCAGCACAAATAAGAGATAGCCAAGTAGTCGTACGTCTACTCTGATCACTTGAAATGATCCCTCCGTCTTCTCATTTACTCTTTCAGACTCATCGTCTTCGTCGTGAAACTAGACTCACTGCACTTTCCCTGTAACTGTCCAAGTCTGCAAACAAGCTCGGCCGCGGTGAGACGCCCCTTCTCGCCTGGGGTTACTGGGTTGATGACGATCATGTCCACCTGTATGATGTCCAAGAATTCATGGTGATACTGCGCACAGAGCCGGTGCTTATGAAGGCGTTCGATGAACTAATCAAAGTCAGATGCGCAAGCCTTCACAGGGTAAAGGAGCTTGACCTACTTTCGTCACCGCCGGCTTGACCATGAAACTTGCCTTTCCTTCCTTGACACTCGATAGTATGAAGAAGCACCCTTCCATAGGTCCACTGTAATACGGGCTTGTCTCGGCCGCTCGCAGGCTTTCGAACTCTTGCACCAGCTGCCAACCCCCGAGGAGCCAAGCGAGCATCTCCAAGTAGAGGCACCCAAGAGCCCAGATATCGTGAGATTGACCAACCTTGCCGTGGTTCATCTCACACTCCGGTGGCCGGTATGCGAGGGTTGTTGAGACCTTGCTGGATGTTCTGTAAATATCGTCTCTTCTGGTCTTAAACTCAGCTAGACCAAAATCTGTGATCTTCAAGATTCCCCTGTCAGAGTCTTTACAGCCGGTGTCGAACCACAGAACATTTTGTGGCTTGATGTCTCCATGGCGCCCAAACAGCTGTGTTGGCACGGGTTTCGCTAGGGGCAACAAGGTCTGGTGACGATGAATTTCAGCGAGCCCTTTCGCGATTCCGTGGCATTGCTCGGCAGCCCACCGCACTCTGCCGTGGTCTATCGAAGGCTTCGGGCTCACGTCTCTCCACAAGGTTTGAAGATCGCCTCGAGCCCACGGGAAGATCAAGTAAAATTCGTTGCCCCTCTGATACGTTGCCAGGAGAGAGATCAGATGGTCATGAGCGTCTCCGCTGAATTTAGTCAGCATCTCAACTTCTTGGTCGAAACAAGTCTTATCTGTCGACGTCAGGAATTTCACAGCAAAACTGTGAGAGGCCTTCTGCGAGTGACTGTCAGCGAAAGAAACACCCGGTACAATCTTGGTCTGGATAGCAAAGTGATGAACCCACATTTGTTGCGTTGAAATTATGATGATCAGGGTGAACCACAACCTTGAAAACCTGGCTGCAGCCGGTTCGCTCATTCTTGGTGTCGCCATCGTTTCTGCTGTCCTTCGTGAAGGGGAGTGGTTGCTGGCAATGCAAAATCTGATGTTTGACGTCCTTACGCTCGCCCCTTTGGAAGGTCGGCGCCAACATGGTCCATTGCCACTCTTCGAATATTCCCGTGGTAGGAGGATCCCAGTTATCGAAGCACCTCAATGGTCGTACGAGATTCTCATTACTATTCTGCCGACCGAGTTGAAAGATGCTGGAGTCGGGATCGACTTTGCGCAGAGGCAAGTCTTCATCAGACACGCCGTCTGCGATGAAGCGTTGGATGTCTCGAAGTTCGCCAGCGAGCGTCAGAAGGCAGAAAATCTTCTTATAGGATGGACTCCCGCAAATACTTTCTGCAAGCCTCTCGACTTCGGCATCGCCGAGCATTCTGAAGCTGCGCCGCCGTCGGAGCTCCTGAAGTACATCATTGTGGTCGATGAAGGTTGTGAAAGTAGACTTTGGAAAGAATCCTTTACTCCCTTGATAGATAAGGCACCTTGCGCCGAGAAGCTTCTTTTGGAAAGTTAACGATGGCCTTTCCTGTTCCTCCCGGGCGAAAATAAGCGGCACAGTGTCCTGGGTGTACACCAAACAATTAGCCTTCGCGGGGCACGCACAGAACAATCGCTTCGCACTCACTCTTGCTCTACGTTCTGAACCAACGAAGCTGCCATCCAATTCGGACAAATCTTCATCTTCATCTTCATCGAAATGCAATGAGGTGGGAGTAGAAGGGGCTGACGAGAGGTCGCCTGAATTTGTTCGCCATGACCTTTCAATGATACTAGATGATCGCGACTCCGGCGAAGTCTGCAAAGACCGGTCGTTCAGTGAGATGTGTGGTACGTTGATTCCAATGTTTAAGGCTGGAGAGCCTTGGCGGAGACCTATCACGAAGAATCAGCGTCCGCAAAACGTCAAAGAGAGCAATATACTCTTCAAAAGTCATTTTGGAACCACGATTGGAAACGATCTACCTACTGGACATATTGGAGTTGTTGTCTCTGTGTGTTTCAGCTGACATGTGTGCGGGTTATCAACTGCTTCTACAGTCGGTCGTTTTGTGTGCATCAGCGCCAACGGCTGAAGAAGCTAAGAAGTTGAATGCAATCAAGTTGGATATCAAAGCCTTGGAATGGGTGGTGAGAATGTGTCGATGAGAAAGTGCCAAGTGGCTCGTGTAAAAGCGTGAGAGGACTCTACAGCTGGCGGTACACGGCACAAATGGTTGGCGCCGCGAGCTTGGGCACTTACAGCACGTAGAATGAAGCCCCTGAGACATAACGCAAGTTTTTCCGTCAAGGAAAAGCAAGGCTTATTTCGATTATTTGTAGCTATCGCTAGCAACGAACTCCATCGAAGTGTACTTAGTTGAGGTCGAGCTGAGCGTTTGACTACCTAGATACAGGCCCCCTATTCCTATTTTCCACTACAATTCTCTTGCGTCGCTGCGGTCGAAGGATTAATGTTGGGGGCCGCCCGGGGCCAGCGCCAACCTCGCTGCGCGGCTGTGCTCCCTGGTCGAGGCGGCTGGAACCTTGGAATGTGTGTTTTTTGCACGTCCAATTTTGTCGAAGGAATGACCGCTTTTGCTGGTCTCGTCTATGTCGCCTACTCCCACTTTCAAGCAAGTGAGTGGCTCTACTTGTGTGTCCACGATAGTTAGCCCTCCGTTCCACTTTAGACCTCACGATAGGTAGGGTCAGTAAAGCAGTCAGAAAGGTAGTTGATTAAAAGGAAAGAAATAAATCTATCTGGCATGTAACACAGTTTTTATAGGCAGCATTTACTGATGTAAATGCCCACTAGTCCTAATATGGAAATTAGGTCCTTGTAGGCTTAGCTTTTTAGGCTGCCGCAGACTAAATATATAACTATCTCTTCTTCTAAATACAATCATTCTAGTTATTGTCTACTTATTTACAATATATTTTATTTAGCTTATTTTAAGCCTTTGTTTTTTATTATTTTCCTGCCTTATTATTTATGAGAACGGATATTTGTACTATCATTTTCGGATATTTTACTGCAAAATTACTAGCGCAATGGCTGCACCCAATCAAAAGCTATCCTTTGATAAGATTTAATAAGATAAGATTTTATACGGAACCCTACTACCCACCTAACTGCCTACCTTTTCAATTGATTAGTGTAATTAGTCCCCTTTGCAACTTTACAACCTTTACCTAAAATCTCTTTTTGCACAATACTTAACTATGCGCATTACCAAAAAACCTTTCTAGGCACAAAAACAACGTCAATTAATCAAATCGGCACCGAGAATAACGTCTACTACAACAGCCCATCGTCGTCGCCAACAACAAGGCAAAGGTCGTCGCTAACAAAAGAAACGAAGCTATTAACAATACAAGAAAGAGGATATATAAAACAAGGTCTAGCGAGCCGTCGACTAAACCGTAACTAAGCCGTCAACCAAGCCATCAACTAAGAGGCTTAAAACCAGCAAAGCGCCTACTAAACAAACTATTAACAGACTAGCAGCAGCTGCAAAAGAGACGATAGAAGAGTATATTCAAATAGCAGCGTTATCTAATCAATTGCCTTCATAAAAGGTTTGCGATATAGAAAGAGGATAAGGGTGCAATAGACTATAATTAAGTGTAATTAACTAAAATGTGCCGTAACAGATGCCATATCTATATTGCTGCGATTTTAGCTAGGTTACAGATGGTAGGATTGATTCATACATCCACTAGCGATAAGGGGGTCCACTTATAGTGAAATATCCGAAAATGACAGTACAAATATCCATTCTCTTATTTATAGCTTTATTATCTTTTTAAACTGTTATTTAGCTTTCTTTTAAAAAGAAAAAGCGTTTTATTTTTGCTTATTACTATTACTCATTGCTAGCAGCGCTAAGAGTAGCGGGGCTACTATAATTATAAAAATAATAAAATTACTATGCTATAAAAATAGTAAAATTACTATAGCTATAAGAGTGGTAAAACTACTTAATAGTTATTTATTACTTTAAGCTTAATAACTTAAGCTTAGTTTAGCATTAACAGCTAGCTTTGCGCAGTTTGATTTTAGCATAATTTTATTAGCATACTAAAAGCTTTAAATAAGGCAGTTATTTATACTATAGGCTAGAAAAAGATTAATGCTACTATATTTAAAAGGTAAAATAGTTTTACTAAGGCTTTAAAAGGTTTATACATTGCTAATATAGCAGCTAATAATAACTTAAGAGCTATTATAATATAACTTATACTTATAGCTATATTAGCATATATATAAAATTTAGTTTTTAAAAGCGTATATATATATTAAAGCTTTTTTAAAAAGAAAAAAGGATACATTTAGTTTTTTAAAGTAGTTAATTTATTCGCTCTTGAATAAACTAAGGGCGCTTTATACTAGCAAACTACTTTTTTATTAAAGGTAATTCTTTTATTATTAGTAAAGCTATAAATATAAACTATAAACTTAAATATTAAAGAAGCATCTTTTAACTTTGTAAAAGTATTAGTAAGTCAATCTCCGTATACGAAGAGGTCTGAATGGGGGGTGAAAACGAGTGTATTTGCTATAGTTATTAATGATGTCTGGCAGAAGGAACGAAAGGGAAACTATCGTCATACGCCAAAGGGATTAAGCGTACACGCGTACAATCCCTTCCAATTGCCGTCGGGCCAAATCGGCCCAGCTAGCCATTTAGCTAGCTAATTTCTTCTAGTAGCCATATGCCTCCAGTCCAAAGCAGACCAGGCTATTGCTATAGCTATTAACCTATACTAGCAATCTTTTATATTAGCTTATAACCCCTTGTTATACGCTCTAAAAGATTAGTTTAAAACTTAAGCCATAAGTAATTAATTGCCCAAATAAAAAAGAAACAAGTAACAATCATACTATACAAAGGAAATACACTTATTGCCTAATTTATAAGCCTTTAAATAAAACTCTCTATTTATACCGTTAACTTATTATTATTAACTAAGCATTCCAGCGCTTTATTTAATATAACTTTTATTATAGCGTTAGCAGGGTTATCATTGCTATTAACCCATTATACCTTTATAATCTTGCGCCGTTTATATAACTAATATAGAGCTATTATATTAATTATTAGCCTCTTTTCCCTAGTTATACTCAATTTAACTAGGCATTTATATAAAGAATACAAGTTTATATAAACAACTAAAAGCATTGTAGAAAGGCTGAGTCTATTAGTTATTAGGCAAAGCGTTGTCTTTATTAAGAGACTAATATTAAAAGTGTTAACGGTCTTATAAATCTCTAACGCTAGAGAGCTCTAAGTGACCCTTTTGCACTTGGTGGAACTCTAGTGCATAAGGTTTCCCGTTAATGTAAATTGACCGTTGGTACCAGTCTCATTTCTAATCGCTAGAATAAACCTAATCTAAAAGCTTAAATCTTTGTTGCTGGCTAGGAAGCTGTTAGCAAATGCAAAGAGCTTAGCTGTCGCTAGATTAAAAGGGATATATTATAACCCTCTTAATAAGTTATTAAATTATCACTATAGGCGACTATTAAGCTTTATATAATTATCTTTATCAAAGTCTTAAATCTGGGCAGCAATAGATAGGTTAAAAAAAGCCTTTAGTTAGCAAATTAAAGCAATATAAGCACTATAGGCATATTGCTCTATATATTATTAAGCCTAGTCAGCTAATTTAGGATTAATAGAAATAATCTTAGTGCTTTAACCCTTTTGCTTTAAGTTTAGTTTAATTTTATTTATCATTAACATAGCGCTGTTAAAATCTAAAGCAGTATTAGGGGAAAGAAAGGTTTTGGCTTTAGCTTTAAACTAAGCCTTTTGCAACTTTTGGTTTTCTAATGCTGAAAAAGCTAACGTAGCTAAGATAAGGGTATTATTAGTTTATATACCAATAAGGCCAAAAGTCTCTAAAGGTTTATTAATAATTAAAAAGCATAGGTTATAAGTTAAGGTTGATATATTAAGCTTTTTCTAATAATAGCCCTAATATATAGCAAACTAGTAAACACCTGCTTTAATAATGTTGTAAAGTAGCTTAATCACCCTAATAATAATATTCCAAGGGTATTTAATCTATAGCGTAACCAAAACAACAGCTAGTACAATATATATAAGTTTGGTTTATAACTATAAATGCGCCTAGGTAATATTGCGTAATAATAGCGTTATGCCGCTTTGCAACAGTAACAGCACAAAAGCCAAAATCAACCGCTAGCTAACATATTAAATTATAAGGGACTGCGTTAGAATAAACGCTTTCTCCTCGTTATTATAGCCTTATATAACTAGGCGTAACTTCTTATAAAGCTTAATAGTCTTGCCTTTAACTTCCTATACTATCTAGGCCTTAAAGATACAGTGGCTATTATACCTAGCCTTACTATAGCGTTTAAAGCTAAAAATGCCACAGCCAATAAGATTATCTACCTCTTAAACATTAAACGCTTTAAACGGCTCGCTTAAAATTATTATAATGCCATCATTCCTCAACTTAACGGCAAAATTATAGTTATCCTCTTTTTTCCTTGTTAAAAAGGCGCTAGCCAGCTTATTCTTCAAGCCAAAAGATCGTCCCCTTCGCTTAGGCTCTATAACAACTACAATTATATCACCAACAACACTAATGGCATTAGCGGCGTCATCAAAGGGCTAGTGGTTTTTATTGTTGGTTACCGAGGGAAAAGAGAAAGCAAAGGTATTAAGGTCACGGTAATAAGGTTGGAGAACGGTCAATCTAAAGGTAGCGGGCTCATTAGGCATCTTAAGAGTAACGTTATAATCGTTAACAGCCGCAATCTTATAAAGCCTCTACTAGCCATCCTTCTCTCACCAAACCTATACCTTACTCTAAAGTAAAAGCTTAAGCATATCTACAGTAAATAATCCATTCTAAGTATTAAAGGCACCCTTTACTTAGCGCTCAGCTGCTACTTTACATAATGCCTTTATAGCCTTTTATACTGCTTTAGCTCTTTTAATAATTAATAGCAATAAGGCTAAATCGGTTATTATATAAGGGTATGCGCTAAAAATAAAGAGGGTAAAAATAAGCCTATAGGGCTTAACAGTATCATTGACAGCCTTGAGGGCTATTTGTAAAATTGCTTCATTAAACGTTATATTATAAAGCTCATTATATAAAATATCAAAAGCTTATTAAAGTAAAGCGTAGTATTGTTCTAGCTTGCTAATTAACTAATAAGCTTTAACAGAGACCTGTTTACATATAATTCCCATTAGCCTAGCTTTTAATCTAAATTTTATAAAGGCAAAATTAGTGCTAGCATTATATATAATTACATTAAAAGGTCTTTAATAAATATTAATCCATAATAAGCGTAGGGCTTTCTAAGTGTTTTTAGCTAATAAAGATAGAAAGAAACGGCCATCATAGAAAGCTATTAAAGAGTCTAGAATGTAAAGAATAGGGCGACTTTTAAGATATATAACGTTTGCAAAAATCTTATAATTAAACTCATAGTTGTCTTTTAAGGTAAACTTAAAGCGCTAGAGAACATTACTATACAATTAGCAATAATAATAAAACTTCTCAATCAACTATAGTATATCCTTATTAACGTTATTATAACCAGCTTTCTTAAGCAGCTGGTAAAGTTGGTATGTTGCTGAGTAGCCAAAGCGACAATAAAGGCGTCATAGCTCCGTTTTTGTAAGGAAAATGCTTGCTTATTTTTCCTTGCTTAGAAAGAACCATGGATAGCCCCATTTGCGTATAACAGGGACGGTTTTATTGTTACAAATAAATTAGTCTATTAGATTATTAAATTAAACGCATAGTTAATTTATATCTGCGAGGCAAAATAAAAAAAGCATTAGAGCATCTAGTATATAAAAGTTAACACGCTTAATTAGAGTATTAACAGCAATAATTCCAATTAAGTTTATTACTAATCCCTTGCTAAATTTAATTAAAGCTTATCCCACTATTAACTTATTAAGCTTAATAAAAAGGTCCTCTTATTATAAAGCAAGGAATTGCTTTTTTCTAGCTATAGATACCTTTATAGCACCTATATTAGATAATATACTTTAAAATTATAACTAAATATAGCAGTCTTTAATAAAAAATTATATAACGTTTATATTAGGGCTATTAGCAAAATAAACATCATTGCTGGTAAGGCAGTATAGGAAGCCTTGGTTTGCAAGCTAAGTAAAGGCTTTAGTCTTCTTCTTATAATCCTCGTCATTGTCATTAACCTTATCTTTTAACTATATTTAATCTGCTTTATCACCTTTATAACTTGCTAAATATATTTTAAAGCTATTAAAGTCATTGCTATTAAACTAGCAGTTAGCAATAAACTAATTGCATAATTGGTTGCGTTTCTTTTAAAAGTATTTTATTAACTAACAACCTTTTTTGCTATATATATAGCATTTTTTTTTCTAAGGCATACGCTGCTAAAAAGAGCAGTTATTATAATAATTGCTACTATAGCTTTAAAAGCCGTTACGCAGATAAAAGCCGCTATAAAGGCTGCCATAGAAGCCTTTACCTCTGCTATGGTTATTGCTATAGCAGCGGTTTAAATAATATTAATTATCTGCTTTATTAGCAGTTAATTATTATTATAAACTATAGACAAGGTAGGTCTTAATTAAGAAGCATAGGTTGAAAAATAGCTTTTTATAGGTAACAGTGAGCTTAAAAAGAGCGTATTTAAGTTTATATACTCTATAGCAAGCTTTAATTATTATAGTCTTAAGTGCTTATTTGCCTGTGTAATTTAGTCCCAAAGCATATTAATACAATTATAGCTTATTAAGCAAGATCTTAAAGATTTTGTAAAGGTTCTTCCTATCATTCTGCTGCCTGATCTTATTAAAGGTCATTAAGGTCCAGTCTATATAGTAATAAAGATAATTAACTTCTGTGTTAAAATGCCGTTTAATCTTAGTATAAGCTCTTATAAACGTATTAGAACAGGTAACATAGCTCTTATAAAACTATTAAGCGCGGTTAGTTAAAATCCTTAGAAAAACAGCGTAAAACTAGCTAAGCTTGATTTAAGCGTGCCAGCAAAGACTAAAAAAGGTCTTAAGCTTATTATCTAGTAAATTATATAGCTTGCCCATATACTTCTAATCTAGGCTATATATTTTTATAAAGCTAGTTAAGGTTTAAATATTAATATAGTTGTTTAGATACTCGAGTAAAAGAAGGGTTTTGTACGAGTTATAGCGCTAGAGATTATAACAATATACAAGCGGTTTTAATACCAGGAATAAAATATTGTATAATATACATAGACAGTTAGAAGGCAACAATCACAGTTTTATTATATAATTTATTAAAACTAACGCAAAGGGGCTTTGTTCTAAAAGCAACCTTAAAGGGTTTTATTGTGGATATAACTAAAAAAACACTCTTAAAGGATCTTATTACGGGCATTATACGATCTATTATATATATAATAAAAACAGCAATTACAAAGAATTTTATTACAATCGTAACGAAGGCAATAGTAGCGAGGAGCTTTATTATAAGCCACTCTCTAAAGCTTCTTTAACTTAGAAATATGCCAAAAGTTCCTCAACGGTTTATTATATGCCGTCTAGTTGTTCTTGCCAGGGTTTCTTTTAACAGATTTAAGGCTTTTGCTAAGGCGCTTTCTCTTATTATAAAGGTTAAAGAGGTTTTAGTAATAAGATGCCTTGCTATTATTTATAAGCGTATAACCTTAGGTTAAGTTTTTAGTTATAAAGCTTAACCAGGTCCCATTTAAAAAATTTCTTATAAGCAGCAAAAGTTACTAAATATAGTCTAATAAAAGCGTTATTTTACCTAATATAAACCCTATTTTAACAAAGAACTTACTTAAGATCATAGCGCAGGTTAAAAGGGACAGCGTTAAACATATCAGCAGTTTACCTACTAAAATCCTCATAAAAATAGTAAAAAAGGTCATTATTGCACCACTTAAAATAAATAGCAATTACTCTAACAACTGCCATATATAAATATATTTAACTAACGCCTAGCTATACCTTCTTATATTAAAAGCAAGCGTCAAATAAAGGCTATATTGCCTAAGAAATTTTAATTTTTGCCAAAAAGTCGCTCAACACCAAAACAAGCTGCTAAGCATTGTAAACCTAGTTAAATACCAGAGTTCCTATCTCCTTAACCAAAAAGTTATTTAGACTGCTAAAATCAGCCATGCTAATCTAATTTAAATCGCTCAATCTAGGGAATAAAGATTTCTAAAATAAATATAGCGTAGTAATAAGACGCAAAGGGTAAAAAACAAAGGGAAAATTAAATTATTATATATATATGCATATGCCTAAAAACAAAGTGAAAATAAACGGAAAAAGGATTGGAACGCAGTGTAGGGTGCTTTAAGGTCGCCAACATATTTATATATATATGCGCCATTAGTGCCTTTGTTGCATAGTAAAGATAGGAAAGATTATAAGATCTTTATAAGAACAAAAACACTTAATAAAAAAGTCCACCAGTCGGTCACTTGCCATTGTAACCTCATAAAAGGTCTTAATATTTCTATATAAAATTAATCGTCTTCTTAAAAGTATAGTATAACACTAGACAAGCCGCCAACGTTCACAAAGAGGTCTTAAAGTCATTTGTACGTTATTCTATATTGCAAATGCATTAAAAGGGTCGCCAGTGATAACTCTTGCTAAAGTCCCTTAGCTATCTTTAACAATTAAAAAAAACAGCCTCTTATTAATAATAACTTTACTAAAGTCCCTTTGCAAGCCATTTATTATTTTCTGCTAAAAGCACAAAGCCTATCATTATAAATAATATACCTCTTCTAGAAAACATTGCAATAGTTTTTAAAACAAGATTTATCTCTTTTACCTTGCTATCTATAATTAACTATTTAACTACTGATCAATATTAGTAAGTTAATCTCCATATATAAAAAAGTTTAAATAAAAGGTGAAAACAAGTGTATTTACTATAATTATTAATAATATCTAGCAGAAGGAACAAAAGGGAAACTATCGTCGTACGCCAAAGAGATTAGGCGTACACACGTACGGTCCCTTCCAATTGCCGTCGGGCCAAATTGGCCCAGCTAGCCATTTGGCCAGCTGGTTCCTTCTGGTGGCCATATGCCTCCAGTCCAAGGCGGACCAGGCTATTGCTATAGCTATCAACCTACAAAAAGTTATACTAAATAAAAGAAAATAAAAAGAATAACTAAACTACTTAAAAGTTTAACTATAAATTAATATAGCGCAATATATAAAAGCTTTTAAATTATACATAAAATTAATTATTCACTTATAAATAAACATATGCTTAAGGTTACTATTTGCTTTTTTAACTTTGCAGTTTCTATAAGGTTTTATTAGCATAATAAGCTAAATATTTAACTTATAATATTAATGCTTAGCTTAAGCTTTTTTGCTTTTAAAGCAGCTAGTATTATTAAAGATTAGTTTTTTTAATAGTTTAAATATATTAATAAGTTTTGGAAAAAAAAGTATAATATTAGTAAATGTTTAGTTTAGCATAGCTTTAGATTTAACCTAGCTTATAGTATATTTAATAGCAATTAAAATAAAAATGCTATTAATTGCTATAAAATTAATTGCTTACTTTGCAAAAAGTAGTAGCAGAGTTATAGGTTTTAGATTAAAAAAAGTAAAGTTTAGCTTTTTTATTAGTTAATAATAAAAGTATTTTACTATAGCTTACTAAGCAGTTAAAACTAGTTTTAAATATTAAAAGCTATATAATAAATAGCAAATTATATTACTAATAGTATAATAACCTTAATTTAAATAAACCTATTATGCTAACTTTAAAAGGGTTTTAAATTTAAGTACCCTTAGCAAAGCAGTGTCTCTTGCAGCTAGGCCTTTTAGGTATAAAAAGTTGCTAAGCAGGCATTTATAATTAACTAACTTATAAAAGTTATTATTATAAATTATAAAGTTATTAGAATAAATAGCATTGCGGCTTTATATAAAGGCTAATAAAGATGCTAATGCTAACTAGTAAGGTAGTTTAGCGAACAAAGACTAGGCATAGTTATATATGCTTAAAACGCATATATAAATCCTTTATATAAAGCAGAAAAGTTTGTTTCTTTTTTTTTATACAAGGCAAAGCTAAATACAATTTCATCTCTACCTTATTATTT